>JAKUBP010000046.1:0-69163 GCA_030566955.1 [Candida] anutae | reverse complement strand
AGTTGGCAAAAACTGAGAAGTTATCTTCAAGATTCCAGTTCAGTTCCAATGTATCGGAGCAGGACGGCAGAGCAGGACGGCAGAGCAGGACACAACAAAAGAGCGAGCCCCTCGCACGCCGTTTGTAAATGAAACAAAACGGCAGCGCCGTGGCGCCCTGAAATCCCAAACGGGGGAATTTTCGTAAAACCCTATTCTTTGGTGCAACGGGCCATCAGCTGGGCAGGGACTCTGGCTAAAGGCGACCGACTAGTGGGCGCCCGATACACGGCGACGCGAGCGAGATGAGCAGGCTGACGGAGCGCTGGAGCGTGCCAGTGGCGATGCGGTTCATTGCGGTTACACTTGCCCACCCCACTCTCTCGATGGTGGTTCCCTGCGTGCTACTCTTCGTGGCGTCGTACAATGTATTTTACGACTTCACCATAGGGCTGATCGCGCCGGCGGGGCCGGTGGTGGGCGCGGGCGTGGTACAGCGGCACCATACGGTGCCGCTGATGGACCGCGCTCTCGCATTGACCAGGATTGTGCTTGCGGGGGTGGATGGGGTTGGTGACGGGGTCGGTGATGTGGACTGGATAGGTGGCGATCCCGTCTCCAATGCGAATGTTGTGGATGGCGTCTTTTGGAGAGAGCTTGGCGGTTTTGAGGCTGCAATGGTGGCTGTTGGTGGCGCAAATGTTTCGGTTGTGTCGCCCTTGGCTGGGTGGGTGGCGCCTGAGACAGGCGCCACCCCAGGAGAGATGAAACGGCTAGTTGTGCGCCACGTTAACTACGAGCTCCAGCACCTGTTGCAGGACCTCTTTTTCGATGCGGTGCGGCACACGAACCACTTGTTGGAGTATGCCGAGACTGTACTGGTTTACGTGTTTCACGACCCGGTGACGGACATTGGAGCGTGGGCGAGCAGCTACGCGTCTAGCCACGGAAGCGTGCGGGTAGTGCGGAGCGTGTCGACGCGGCGGCGTGCGAGCGTGAAAGACTTTGGTAGCTACTACCTCTTGCAGAGCAATGCTGCCTCGCCAGCGCGTACCGCGCTCACGCTCAGCAGCGGGGCGCTCGCGCTCGCTGCAGCCGGATACGTGTGGTTTACGTACCTGGCTGCAGCGAGCTTGCACCGCCGGCTGTCGATTGCGTGGCCGATTGTG
Organism: [Candida] anutae; assembly: GCA_030566955.1. NCBI lineage: Eukaryota > Fungi > Ascomycota > Pichiomycetes > Serinales > Debaryomycetaceae > [Candida] anutae. Next base: position 68,015 of record JAKUBP010000046.1, on the reverse strand, counting down.
GGGTGGCTCTTTAGCGTTGTTGCCTCAATTGGGGCGGGCTGCAATGTCGCGGCGTGGACACACGGCTACCTGTCGTGGTCGGCGGGTATCGAGCCGTGGACGGGATACTCGCGCGGATCCATCGTCTTGAGCATGATGGTGTTGACGTCGCGCTCGTTTTTGGTCACTTTGAATGCATTGGCTGACAATGAGAACCAGCCCGTCTTCCACCAGCGGCTCTTGCACTTTTACACGGGGTACAAGGGATTCCCGATTATCACACGGTACCTCGCAGCGACACTAGCCATTTTGGCGCTCCTGTCTGGAGGGTGCATACTTGTGTGTCGCATCATTTTGGGCGAGCACGTTGCTCACTACTTCTCGCATCGCATTATCCTCTTGAGTGAGATTAGCGTGACATGTATTCTTGCACAGTTTGTCATGCAGCTCACGTATATCCCGGCTATTATTGCAATTGACCTCAAGGGCATCGACATGACTGAGTTTTTGGACAAGTCGTCTGGAGAGGCGCCCAGAAGCGTTGGGCCCCTTGACGACTTTGACGGCGCGTTCACTGCACAGATACAGCGTCTAGAGAGCATGTATCCCCAGTACAAGTGGAGGGGCCAGGTTGTGCAGGCAGTGCTGAAGGTTCTCGGCTTTATACATGGGCCCTTTTTTCTGCGCACAGCTATACAGGCGATTCACATATTGACAATTGCCTTGTCCTGGCGGCTCGTGATTCCAGCACGGCTTCTTGGCGATTCGGCAGAGATTATATCGATTGGGAAGGTTCGCCAGTTGAGCACTCAGGTAACGGCCGTTTATTATTTTGAGTTTTTTTTGTGCTTAATTGTGGTTTTGGCGGTACACTTTGCCGTGTACAAGATTAGCCATTACAATAGGCTTTCCGAGACGTTTACGCCCTTGTGTCCGTCAAAATTGGACTTTGGGCCGAAAAATCGGAGCTTCAAGTCCATAAAATTGTCTCTCAAGATGCACGGCCATGTGCTGGAAATTATGCAGATGAAGACAAATGTCAAAAATTCGACAGTGGTTTCGATTGACGTGGACCACAAAATCTTTATTTGGTCGCCACAGATTAAAGCAGAATCAGAGAAGCCCATTAATATTGCAACCACATGCTTGGTTGATGATACCGTTCAAGAATTTTGGCCAATCAACCATGTGAATATTAGCGACGATGGAAATTACGTGATTATACTAAGTTTCAGGCTTGGTCTCTTGAAGTGCTACGACCGGAGCAAACTGGCATATATCTGGGATGCGGAGCTTGATCCTTCTTTGGTAGAGTCAATCAGGCGAAAGGAAGTCAAGGTGGTTGAGTCCTTTTTCAGACGGAGAACGGTGCAGGGATACTTGGCTCGAATGATGTTACAAAAGAAGAACGAGCGTTCACATGCGCGTCGGGGAAGTGATGTTTCTATGAGCTCCATAAGCTCACTGGTGAATGGAAATTTCCCTGCTCCGTTTGTGGCCTCGCTGCATCCAAATTGTGGAACTCCGTCTGGCGATGAGCAAGCTATTCGCAAGATGTCGGCTGAGGACTTTACGATGATTCTCGACAATGGAGATCTCGTAACCTTTTCTTGCATAGACGGGTCAACCAAGAAGCAAAATATATCAGAATCAGTCTATCCATTGGATTCAGACCTTCCAAAGATTGTGTCTGCAATCAAAATCAGTACACCGCGCATCAATGACCGAATTGCATTCCAAGCGGACAACGGCGACTTATTAGTTGCGACAGTTGTCAACAATGTGTGGAAATTTAGAATCCTTTGTGTTGTCAAGGGCCTGTACAATCAAGAAAGCAGCTTGCTGCCTGAAACACAACTGTTATACTCCAATGCTCTGCAAGACAGGGCAAGCTCTGAAGTGCATTTGGCTCTGCAGACGCCGAGTTCTCACCTGATCAACAAGTCGACCCTTGTGACGGTGGAGTTTGTGGGAATGGTGGTGCGCGTTCGCAATAAAATAGCCGAGTTGATAGATTTGCACCTCGGAATAGTTATTCACACCTTTAAGGTTGAGCGCTTTAAGCGACACACCTTTCGTGTGACCCACCTGGAGCCCACGCACTGCAAGTTTTGCGGATGCGCCTCAATACAGTCCTTTTCGGCTGTATACGAAGAAGCCGATGCTGACACGCTAGCAGTGCACACATTCACTATTGATCTCAAGCGATCCAAGAGTAACATTTGTCTCCGAGTAGAGAGAGATCCTCGCGAGGTGCGGTGCTTGGGGTTTAATGCGGTCACGGAGCACCGGTACAGGTACCGGAATATTGAGGCGTGCGTAGTGTCTGACGTGAACATGGTAATTGGGTTGCGCAAAAAGGTACCGGAAGTGGCTAACGATTTGTACCCCAAGACAAGCAAAAGGGAGGTTAGAGGCACGCACAAAAACGGGGATTCCGATGCTGGCGAGAGCGAAGCCTCTGCGTCTGCGGACAAGGTGTCCGCAGAAGTGGCCGAGGCAGATGGGAGTATAGACACCAAGACACCTGGCCTTTCCAACGATGGTGCACCGGGCCTGAGCGTGTGCGTGGGCCTGGGCCTGGGCGTGGCACGCGCCACCGGCGCGCGTCCCATGGGCAACACTATCGAGGCGTTGATTGAAAATAGCAGTTTGGTCGCATTGCGGCAGCGCGGAAACAGGCCTCTGGCCAACCATGCGCGCGGCTGCGAGACGGCGGAAGCTCCCTACACTATGGCCGGTCTCTGGCAAGGCTTTATCGTTACGCTCCAGGATGGAAAGTTTTTGGAGTACGACATTGCCGCTAGCGAGGACGTGATGGTCTCGCGACACATCACCTGCGCGCAAAAGTACGGCTACAAGTCCATCATTGTCTGCTCTGGCGACTTTATGGAGATTTTCTACTTGGGCAACAGCCAGTTGATTGAGGAAGATATCTACTTTAGCGGCACCAACGCTACCATCTCCTCCGTATTGAGCTCCGCTAGCCCGGGTTCCGACCCCGTGGCCGCCCGCTACCCCAGATTGGGCGTGGCGCCGGCCGTAGGGTCGCTCCCGAACCAGGCCGTCAACAGCGAGCTTCTCTTTATCAACAAGAGGCGCCGACTTCGTGACCGCGCCTTGAAGCCAGCGGCTGTATGACCCAAATTTCAAACCCCGGACCAGCAAAAATTCAACCCGGACAAGCAAAAATTCAAACCCCTGCTGTGCATTCCAGGTGGCTTCATTCTCAAACCCCTGTACGACGGTATATATTAAGCAAACGATGTAGCGCTGACTGCTTGCTGCAGCAATGAAGATCATATCAGAGGAAGAGAAGGCGCTGCACCGCCAAGCGGTCATGATGGAGGGCGCCAAAGGGTGTGCTGTAGGATTGGGGGTGGCGTTTGGCCTTGTCACCTGGGTGAAACGGCGCCATCCCGCGCGCTATAGCGCCATGGGCGCTTCTGCCAAGGCGGCAATGTGGGCCATGCCCACGATTACCATCGGCGCCTTTTGTGCGGACGAGGGCTCCGTGCAGTTTGACGAGGACACCTACCGCGGCGACTTTTTGAAGCGGCAGGAGGAGATCAAGTCCTCCGCCTTTGCGGAGATGTCCGCCACCGACCGCATGCTCCACCAGCTCAACGACAACAAGTACTACGTGATTGTGGGCGCGTGGGGAGCGTCGTTGTATGGCTCGTGGGTGCTTGTGAATCGCGACCGCTACATGTCGGTGTCGCAAAAACTCGTGCAGGCCAGGGTCTATGCGCAGGCTATCACCGTTGTGCTCTTGCTCGGCACGATTTTGCTTTCGGTCCGCGAGGCCGAGTACAAGAAGAGGCAGCCGGAGCGGGTCCCGGAGTGGAAGCGTATAGTGGAGGAGAGCCAGCACCCGCCGAGCTCGTAGCTAGCTATGTATCTAGGCTGTATTTAACGGGGCTGTATTTAACGGGGCTGTATTTAACGGGGCTGTGATTGACGAGACTGATTGAGTGTGGCTGCAAAATTTCCACAGTTGCAACATTTTGCTACTCTTGCGCAACCCCGTATTTCAGGGCTGGCGTATAAAAGAGGGTGGGCGGTGCTTCTAATCGTAGGTATCATCGCTCAACCGCCGACCCGGGCCACCGTTCTCTTTTAACCTCTTATCGTTACATCATGGCTTACTCGTACAAGCAGCAAGGCGCCGAGCTCTTGGACCCCTTATTTTTGTTGACCATCAAGGACAGCCAGGTGAGGGGCTTTACCGCTGGGGGCGCCAGCATCGCCGAGCACAAGAAGCTCGTGGACTTTCCCGAGTTTTTGTCCGAGTTCAAGCAGGAGGACATCGGCAAGTACGTGAACAAGCCCAACGTGAACGCGGCCAAGGACGACAAGGCTCACCTCGGCGACCCGCTGTACAAGCACTTGTTTCCCGCCGGATCGAAGCACACGCAGTTTGACTTGCTGCCCAACTTGGGCACGGAGATTGACGGCGTGCAGTTGAGCGCGTTGGACGACCGCGGCAAGAACGACTTGGCGCTCTACTTGGCGAACCGCGGTTTGGCGGTGTTCCGCAACCAGGACTTGCGCGACAAGGGCCCGTCGTTCAACACCGAGTTTGCCCGGTACTTTGGTCCCTTGCACATCCACCCCGTTAGCATCGTGGCGGAGAACCAGCCCGAGGTATTTGTAACCTACCTGCCGGCGGGCGACGGCTCGCGCTACGAAAAGGCGTTCAACGACACCAACACGCGTGCGCTCTGGCACTCGGACATTAGCTTTGAGGAGCATCCCGCGTCCCTCAGTTTCTTTGTGGCGTTGCAGGCGCCCGCCTCTGGCGGAGACACGGTCTTTATCGACCTTCGCGAGGCCTACCGCCGGCTCTCGCCAGTGTTTCAAAAGTTCTTTGAGAGCCTCACTCTTGTGCACACCAACTTCTTCCAGAACACCTTTGCCAAGTTGAACGGCCACACCGCGAGGGTGGCGGGCGACAAGTTCACCGAGCACCCGTTGGTGAGGACCCACCCCGTGACCAAGGAAAAGAGCTTGTTCTTCTCGCAGGGTTTTGTCCACAGCGTCAAGGGCGTGAAGCCGACAGAGTCCTCGGCCATTCTCAACTTCTTGACGAACCACGTTACCCTGAACCCAGAATTCCAGGTGCGTGCCACGCACCGCGGGTCGGGAGCGAAGACCGTTATCGCTTGGGACAATAGAATCCTTTTGCACACGGCTACCCTCGACTTTTTGGCCCACAAGACCGATGCTCGCCACCACTACCGCCTCACCGTCCAAGGCGAGAGGCCATACTTTGAGGAGACGGAAGCTGCGGGCAACGGGCACGCCAACGGACACTCCAACGGACACTCCAATGGTAACGGAAATGCCGCTTAAAAGCCTACTTGAATCTAGTATTTAGTTAAAATGTTTATTTGTTTTACTTGGTCATTGACAATCATCTTGTAAAGTGCTTTGATATAGTTGAGAATGATGGAGGGAAAGATTGGAGGGAAAGATTGATGGAAAATGTTTATATGATGGAATGTTGCTGCAGAATCAACATACAACAAAACTTTATGCGTTTTGGAGGTTTCCTACACCTAAATCACCACCATCTCGGTGTCCGTCAACAAGATGGAGCTGACTTACCATTCAGATACAAATTGCTAGCAGGGCTGGTTACCAATAAAAGATACAAATGGCTAGCAGGGCTGGTTACCAATAAAAGATACAAATGGCTAGCAGGGCTGGTTACCAATAAAAGATACAAATGGCTAGCAGGGCTGGTTACCAATAAAAGATACAAATTGCTAGCAGGGCTGGTTACCAATAAAAGATACAAAATATGAAAAGGCTGCCTCAGCAACCCCTAGCACCAAAAGCGGTAAACACGCTTATAAAATGGCAACGACGCCAAGTGACGGCGCTCTTCTGCAAGTTCCTGCTTCAACAAGTCCAAGTCCAACTGTCTTCTTCCTGTATCGATATCGATATCTTGCGCTCTAATCATGAATTGCCAGTTTTTGGTCCACAACTTGTGACCAAAGTAGAGCAACATAAAGACAGGTAGGGCCAAATAGGTTTGGAAAAAGTCGGTTGGGTTGGGCTTGCCACCAATGGGAAAGAGACCCACCCAAAACTGTGCAATCAAGACAAGGAAAATGAGCACGGCTCCGTAAATAGCCCCCCACATACCTACTTGTGACACAAAACACAACTCTTCTGTACCTCTGCCTTGAGCATACAATGCTTGTCTAAAGCGGATAAAGGCCAAGTTGATAGATCCCCAGGTGAAGAGAGAGGATAAGCCAGAAAGCGCCAATAACCAGTTGAACACGTTTCCCTGGTCAGGCAGCGCCGCCAAAAAGCACATCAAGCCAAACGACAATTGCAAGCAGATTGCAACAATTGGACGACCCCGTTTATCAACAATGCCCAAGATTTTTGGAGCCTGGCCCGATATGGCCAAGGCGGCTAAAGTACGCAGCGAAGCATAGACAGACGAGTTTCCCACCGACAAGACGGCGACGAGAATTACCACATTCATTACTGAAGGCAATCCTTTTATGCCACCGTTGTCGATGGCGATAACAAAGGGCGACGCCTTAGCGTCCACAGATGTAGCACCAATCAATCTTTTGTCCGTGTAGGGCACCAACAAGCCCACCATGGTCAATGACACTACATAGAACAAAGTGATTCTCCAGAATACCTGCTTTGTTGCCTTGGGCAAGGCTACACGCGGGTTAGCTGTCTCTGCAGCGGCCAAGCCCACCAATTCTGTGCCCGAGAAGGCAAATGCAGCGGTGACAAAAACCAGACATACTCCTTTGAAGCCGTTTGCAAACGCTCCGGGGCTGAACCAATAGCGTCCGCCCAAGTAGCCTCCATTGGGACCACCGCCACAAACGAGTACAATACCCAAGATGACGAAACCAACGACAGCGATAACTTTAATGAGCGAGAAGCCAAATTCGGCTTCGCCGTAACCTCGCACCCCAAAGAGATTAATACCAGCAATAAGTAACCAGAAAATCGCGACCCATACGGCTGGATTCACTTTTTGCGCACCAGGCCAAAATTGCATTGTTAAAGAGGCGGCAACTAGCTCCAACGGTAGGTTCACTATCCACTGCATCGCATAGATCCAGGCCATGGCGAAGCCCCAAGACGGATCAATGAAGCGCGAGTTGTAAGTGAGGAAGCCACCTGCAATAGGAAAGGTAATTGCCAACTCTCCCATGGACTGAATAGTTGCATAAATCATGGTGCCTACAATGACATAGGCGATGAGCACACCAGCGGGCCCACCAGTACGAAGAGACTTTCCTGAACCCACAAACAAACCGGTACCAATTGAACCACCAATTGCAATCATTTGCAAATGACGGTTCTTGAGGGACCGCGAGAGCGGCGAGTTTGCCGTTAATATGGCAAGCTTTTCTTGTTCCGTCAAGTTGGGGTCAATTCCCATCGCATCGGTATCAGCAGGCCTGAAACTGTCCACAATTGCAGCCCATCCTGTGAGCTCTGGCTTCGGGTCAGCTTCATCGGACCCGCTAATATAAGGCAGTCCTTCTCCGCCGGAGTCGGTTCGAGAACGGATATAGTCTGGTTCTTTGAGCTCACTCATTGGAATAGTGAGCGAGACAGGAGAAGGACTGAGACGGTGGATCGGGATATGGTTAAAAGGAATCTGCGTGCAAGATAGTGTAACAACACTTGTCCAGGGTTAAAGTTGCTGCATACCGGAGGTTAAGCTTCTTTGAATGCAGCCAAGAACAACCTGTTCAAAAGGGGTGGGCTAAGTTCCGAGTGCCAACACAACGCGACAATGCATACTAGCACCGCTTTTCATTAGCGGGGATATACCATGGAATAGCAGCGATACAAAATCGTAAATGCTTACTGTGATTGATGTCAGGGACGTTGTGCCGTGGCAAACTTGCTTCCAGACTGGTCGAATAGCATCTTTCCGAAGTAGTACGGCTTAAACAAGTCGTGTATATAGAGTGCCGAACAGCGCGGCTACTTTCGAACCTGATCAGCCATGCGGCTTGCGCATGGATAAGGTTGTAGTTGTAATTGGACAGATTCTAGGGTCCAATGCGTTCTTGGTATTGCTCGTACCCCAGAAAATATCGGTCCTGACAGTATGAATCAGTTGACCGCGTCTTTGATAAGCAACAAGCTTTTCGCACTTTCCGTGTAGGTCTTGGTGGCATTTACCTTTAGTGGGGTAAATAATGCCAGATATGGCCAATAAGCACTAACCTTAATTAGAAAACAATACCCGCACAAAGAGCAGTCCGGGGGGTCTTTCGCAGGAACATAGTCCAAGACGTGGTATCGATGCACTCCCAGTTCACCTCGCTCTATTCAGGGCAGCACCACCGCTGCAAGTTGTGCTATCTTGAGGAAGAGGCATTCCGCCCTGCTTGATACAGGAACGGTCAAAGATAGCAGGGGTGTGCGCGGAAAGTGAAGACATGCCGGTATGGCGCCGTTTTTGGAAGGAGCAAACGTGAATATCTATACGAGTGACGGGACTGGCTAGTTTGGTACCCCGCATTATAATCAACTTGATTTTCACTTTTGGACAATCTCTTGTTTCCTGGCTATCCTTACCCTCAGTAAATCGCCAAGCCGCGCGTGTAGAGAGCACATTCCGCGTACCAGCATGGCTTGAGATGATACTGACTAATTCTCAGAACCTAAGGCCTTCAGCGAGCTCGAAATAAGCACTGACTATTGGTGCAAATGTCGATCTGTGAGTATCGTTTGAATGTATGGAATATTCATTGAGCCTTTTTCGGAAATATGGGGTAGATGTGTTTAATTATTGGTAGCGATGATTGATAGTAATGGTTGATGAGCAGTACTGAGGAAGTATTGGTGCAGTATTGACGAGCAGTACTGAGGAAGTATTGGTGCAGTATTGATGAGCAGTACTGAGGAAGTATTGGTGCAGTATTGATGAGCAGTACTGAGGAAGTATTGGTGCAGTATTGATGAGCAGTACTGAGGAAGTATTGGTGCAGTATTGATGAGCAGTACTGTTTGGTGAATATCAGTGAGTAGTAGTGATTGGTTAGGGGAGTGGCTTGAGAAAAAGTGTGCGTGCAAGAGTGTGTGTAAACTGTGCGGTAAAATGAGTATGGTCAATAGTGCGTGATAATGAACATGGTGTTGTGGAACTTGGCAGTGATAATCATCAGCAAGTGGATCTCTTGCGGTGTAGATATAGAGGAGATTTCTTAGAGACTGCTTAGTTGTGTGTCGGTCGAAGACATGGAAGAACAAAGAGGGAACAGCCCGATACTGGTAGATTCCAAAACAAATCAAGAGTGAGAAGACCCAACAGAAGACAAAAGCAAGAGCGGATCTCGAAAATAGTGGAGGATCTTTGGGACGGAACAACTGCGGAATATCTGCGGGACGGAACAACAGTGGTGAGACAGTACAACAATGAAAAGTGAATCGATGGAACAGGGGAGATACAGCGACAGTTTGAGACAAAGCACAGGGTAGATGTCAACAGAAACGGCGGCTGAGGCATTATGGCTATAACACCAACAGTTATGTCAGCACAAGATGCATTACAGTACATGGTTGTGCGTGCAGAGGCAATTGTTACGCACGTGCCTGTTTACTACATCCTGTTTAGATTACATGAGGCAACGTGCGCAGAAACAGGAGTGCCGATTAAACGCGAGACTCAGGAACCGCCGGAATCCTAAGCTTGCATGCACAACTAATGCTGCCCTCTCGCAGGGATCTCGGCCTAGACGAACGTTCTGGAACACTGCAACAGGAATGACACACGAAACAAAAACGCCCTACACCCAAAACACCCAAACTCCATGCTCACCATGCTGATGCACTTGGTCCCTCAAACACTAGACATATAGACGACGACCAGAATTTAAACATCGCTGCTGATAGAGCGCTGCGCCACCCTTTATACATGTAGTTATGCATCGTGTTAGCCAATATTCCGAGGTGTGAGTGCTGCGCAGTGACATCGCTAGTGCATCCATCATATTACATAATACATGTTAAGGGATTGACGATGGATGGTGGCGCTCGCGGCAATGCTTGCCGCGTCTAGCGTGCACAGTCAGGGCCTGCGACCTGAGTGGACAGCGATTTAGGGGCAATATTTGGAAATGGTGTGATGGAGTGGGTGTGATGCAGTGGGTATGATGCAGTGGGTATGATGCAGTGGGTGTGACTTGTGGGGGGAAAGTGATGTAGTGAGGGTATGACTTGTGACTTGTGTGGGGGTAATTGCCTGTGGACGTGGTTGCTTGTGGACGTGACTGATTGTTGGTTAGTTTTTTGGGGTGTAATTTTGTATGATTGGTTTTGTGATACATTTTTGTGATGCGATTTTATGATGCGATTTTGTGTGATTGATTTTGTAGGTGAGATTTTGTAGGTGAGATTTTGTGGATTAGATTAATTTTGTGAGTTAGACCAATTACGAATTTGATTAGTTTTGTAAACATGGCGAATTTTGGGGAGCGCGATTGTGTAGTGCCCTCTGCCGCGAAAAGCGGCGGAAACCAACACACAGCAGCAGCAGCTTTAGGCGGTGACCCACGAGCGCAATACGAAGATGCTGCAGAACTACATGCAGTTTGGATGCAAATGGCAGCGCGATATGGGGGATTATGGGGGCAGACGTTGGGATTAGTTAGAGAGACGAGGATTAGGGGATGAGGATTGTGGGATGAGGATTATGGGGTGAGGATTATGGGATGAGAAAATGGGATGACGGATTAGGGATCAAGGATTAGGGTTGGGAATGAGGGATGACGGATTAGAGATGAGGGATTAGAGAATAGGGATGAGGGATGACGGATTAGAGATGAGGGATTAGAGAATAGGGATGAGGGATTAGAGAATAGGGATGAGTGATTAGGGACGAGTGATTAGAGGGGGATGAGGGATTACGGAGGAGATATGGGTATCTGGTGGTCATCATGAATAGGGCGTCACACTAGCTTGCGTTACTGGGAGTACGTGGCTTGTTTAATGACGAAATGATTGACTAGATTAGTAGTAGCTATATTAAGATTTATTCGTCAGTTTTAGGTTTAATGGGAATTTGAGGGTTTAGAGAGGGTGTTAAAGTTTTGGAAAGCTGTAATAGAGAAATGTAGAAGTGGACTGAGCTGGAGCTAGTGAGATCTCACAACCTTACCTGACAACACATAAACTCACCACATTGAGAATAGTACAAACTGTACTTGTTACATTGAGAATAGTACAAACTGTACTTGTTACATTGAGAATAGTACAAACTGTACTTGTTACATTGAGAATAGTACAAACTGTACTTGTTACACTGAGAATAGTACAAACTGTGAACTTTTTACAAGAAATAGGAAATTAAGACCTGAATGATAGATTTAAAATTGAAGTACCTGGCTATCCTTACACCGTAATCATATGGTCAAATGTGGGCTTTGTAGATTGTAGTACGGTTGGGTGTTGCAGGCTCGTGGGGTTTGCAGGCTCGTGGGGTTTGCGTGCTTCTGTAGGTGAGAATTTTTGAAGAAGTGGGGTTGAGTGTTTTTGGAGTGTTTTGTAGTTGTGGATGTTTTTGCATGGGTGGATGCTTTTGCAGGTGTGGGGTTGCTTCTGTACTGTTTTTGTTGTTGCTTTAATAGGTGGAGTATGGGTTAACCGCGAATATAGTTTGGATGGGGATGGAAGGTACGGGGAGGCTAGGGAGGACAGGCAAGCAGTTTAGGAGATCCTATGTTGGGCTAGGGGAGGCTAGGAAGTGCTGTATTGGGCTGTAGAGGATATAGAGAAGTACAGAAGTTGTATATTTGCTACAGCGAGGACATAACGGAGGATAATTCATTCGCGTATGTTTTGTTGACGTTATTTTGCATTCAGTTTGCCATGGTTGCCTGCACCGGCTGGTCACTTGTAGGGCAATCGCTTAGACATTTTTTCCTACCGAATGCGTTCGCGTCTCGTTTTACTCCCGGCAACCTCAATGTAGCATCGTTCTCTGCTGTTTCTTCCAACGCTCCCACGTAACGCTATAGGCTGTCACACCTCTGGTTCACCTGACACACTACCGCCGGTGACTGCCCCAGCTAAGGGCAGGAAGCTTCGTATCCCAGCCTCGCCCACATTTCACGTGCATGTGTCTTGATAGGTCGTGGAGTGCTCACAAAGTCGTGTACTCTCGCCCGGTTGCATAGCTTGCTTGCCACCCTATCCACACACAAATAGACACACATACACACACACATATAGACACACATACACACACACAAACCCTCACACACACAAACCCTCACACTCACACAACAAAGAGGACCCCACTGTACGTACCCCCGCAGTGCAGGACGCGGAGGTGTACCTCAAAAGCGCCCCTAGCCAACACTAGCCGTTAGCTTGCACGCCGCAGCAACTATAGCCTGCGCTTTCCAGTGACACTGGCTCGAGCCTGGCCCTAACGAACGTGGCCCCTCGGGCGCTCGTCTCCAGTCCGTTAAAGCATGCAGCCGGATTAGGCTGCAATCAGCCTGTCCACCTTATCCAAATCTCCGACGCTTGTCAAGCCCGCCGCCGTCGATGCGTGTTTGTTTCCCAGGTGGCGCACGCTCGTAGTGCTTGCATTCTCCTTGTTCCCACGCCTCGAGCCTAGGCTGCGATTGCTTGTTTGTTTGTCTACATGGAACTCGATCGCGACACAAAGCGCTGTGCACGGCGATTGTTAAACGGTCTTGTCTCGGACAGCGGAGTTGCTGGTGTACAATCTAGAACTGTATGCATGATTATATAATACGCAGCCTGTCCGAGGGGCAGTCCTGATGGGGCCTGGCCGCGTAAGCGGTCGCGGTTGCAGTCGGTCGCAGTCGCAGTCGCAAGCGCAAGCGCTAGCACGACCGCGGTCGTTCGCACGCACCGTGGGGCACAGACTAGGGAGCAAGCTCGTTGCGGCGCTGCTTGATATTATTGGTTTTGTTTGCAGCCTGCTGCAGCCGGTCGCTGTTAACGGCGAGACGTAAACAGCAGGCACAGATATCATGCACGCTGTACGACGTGGGGCTGCAGTACCAAGCGTCCGCGAGCGGCCTATCAGTGCGATGGGCAGCCAGTGGGTGGGAGGCAGGTGAGCTGATGAGCTGGTGAGTGGCGAGAGTGGTGGGTGGATGGTCAGAGGGCAGCGATGAGCCTGGCGGACGGTCAGGTGGTTTTCGCCGCCTTTGCCCAGACTTTCGCGCAACAGTTTGGCGAGATGGGAGCGCGATGGACGCAATAACCGTGCAATCTGAACGCCCGTTTTGCTCACAATAATAATCTTGGCCACACACAGGACTGTTGCGATTGCGCGTTTGGATCCTCCAGGCGTAACCGCTGCGGAGGAGGCTGGCTGGGCGATATATAAACGGCTGCGGCTTGCCTCCTTTTCTGCTCGCCACAGTATCCCTTCGCTCAATGATTTCTGCCTCGCTCTTTTCCACTGCTACTGCTCTCGTGAGTTTGGCCACCGCCGCCTTCGGTGTTAATGTCGACTGTCTCGTTGACGGCGCCGTCGTTGCCAACGTGGACCGCGACACCGGTGTGTGTCCCTTCACGATCCCCGCCGAGCGCAGCGTTGGCTTCAGCTTCACCTCGCTCGTTCAGAACAATGTTGAGTTTTACTTTGTCGAGGCCAACAACGTCCGTTACTTCACCGACATTGTGAATGCCGGTCGCGTGATCGAGGTCCCCGCTGCTTTGTTGTACAATGCTGGTGAGATTCCCTTGTTTGACATTCACGTTGTCAATGACGTTCCCCAAAACTCCTCCGCTGCCTTGCACGCACGCTTCTACGAGCAAAAGCGCGACGAGCTTTCTGACTTTTTGGCCAGAATCAAGCAGCTCCCCGGTAACAGCGTCCCCGGCTTGGTTGTCGAGGTCGCCGACCCCGTCAACGCCACCGTGTCCTCCGCTGTCTCTGGCGCTGTCTCTGGCACCGCCACCGTGACCTTGCTGTCCACCTCCATCGCCACCATCACCTCGTGCTCCGACAACAAGTGCTCTGCCGGCACCGACACCGTTACCAACACCGGTACCACCATCGTGACCATCACTTCTTGCTCCGACCACAAGTGCGCTGAGACTGCGGTTTCCGCCACCTGGGGCCCTTCCACCGCTACCGTTGACGAGGTTGTCACTGTTTACAGCACCTGGTGCCCCATTGCCACCGAGACCAACAAGAGCACCAAGACTATCACCATCACCTCGTGCTCCGACAACAAGTGCGCTGAGACCGCGGTTCCCGCCACCTGGGGTCCTTCCACCGTGACCGTCAACGATGTCGTTACCGTTGTCGACACCTGGTGCCCCGAGACCACCTCCACCAGCGTCGTCACTGTTACCCAGGTGAGCAACAGCCAGACCGGTGTCTACACCGTTTCATCCATTGTCCCTGCCTCCGCCTCTAGCCTCACGACCGTTGCCCCCTCGGCCTCCGCCATCCAGCCCAGCATTCCCGCTGCCGCTGGTGGTGCTGCCGCTGCCGCCGTCGGCTCTGGTGCTCTTGCCGTTCTCTTCGCTTACCTCATCTAAGCATAGTGTACAATCTGAGCTACAGGCCTTTTTGTTCTTTAGTCCTGGAGGCTTGGATAAGCCTGTTTAGTATAGATATCATAATTTCGTTTAGCTTGGCTTGTCCACGCTATTTTTATTTCAAAGATGTAGAATATGCTTGAATGTGAGTATGAGAGTAGGAGTGAGTAGAGTACTAGGGAGTAGAGTACTAGGGAGTAGAGTACTAGGGAGTAGAGTACTAAGAAGAGTGGAGTTGAATGAAGGCTCAGACTGGCTGACAATTGTCTTGGAATGAAACAGGCTAGACTCAGCTGAGATCTGCAAGAAAAACGACACCGTTGAGGATCATAGAATCGACACAGCAGCGTCAATACAGTGGAGTCAATACAGCGAGGATCAATACAGCGAGGATCAACAGCAAGGATCAATACAGCGAGGATCGATACTCGTATACTCAAGGATGAGTCTCGATCCCGTACTCCTTTCTCCTCTCATCTCTGATGACATTGCACTCACCCCATTGGTCACAGATCGCATACAATTATGCTTTTGACATAGCAGCAACACAATGCTTGTGAACCACGCAATGCGCCTCAACCACGCACCGCTGTTTCACCGCTGCTAGGAAGATCGCACACACTGAGAGTGCACCAGTCTGAAAAGCCAAGTCGCCGCAAGGGCTGCGGCACCAGAACGGGCCGGCCGGCACGAGCAGTGAATGACGGGAAAACGCATGCGTGTGCGAGACGGTTGGGGTAAAACGGTTGGTGAAACGAGTTTCGTCATCGCACGATGCTGGCTCGTAAACTGGCGGCGAGTGGTGGGCGTGGGCGATGGGCGTGGGCGATGGGCGGGCGAGTGATGGGCGGGCGAGTGATGGGCGTGGGCGAGTGACGGGCGGCCTACTGGTGTTGGGTCTGGTTCCCCCCTATTCGGGTTCTACTCCTCGGCTCATTCTACTAGCCTTCTCTCGTTAGTTCTACTGGTCCTCGGTTTGTTCTACTGGTCTGGAACACACGTTTGTGCTCTCTAATGGCTCTAACCGCTACCGCATTCAGTAGCCGACACCTAATATCGCCCTTGTTCTAAACTGTCCAAACCCCGATCCTCGTTTCTTCTCGTTCTCGTTCTTGTTGTCGTTCTTGTTCTTGTTCTAGTTGTCGTTTCTCGTTGTCGTTTCTCGTTGTCGTTTCTTGTTGTCGTTTCTCGTTCCTCGTTCTCGTTCTCGTTCTCCCTTGTTTATCATCTTTGTCTCGCCCCTCGTTCCGCATCGTCTCCCTATTCAGCCTTGCCTCCTTGTTCTCTTTCTCCTCCTTTCTCCCTTGTCCTCTAGTCAATTCTTATCCTTCGCTAGGCCGGTTCTCGCCGTCGTCATGCATTCCGCGTGCACTTGCATTGCATCGCTGACAAACATATTACAAATCGCTGGATGAAGGGGATGGCACAATTAGCTCGACAGGGGTATACAGGGGACAGACAGGATAGACAGGGAATAGGGTTAGAGGGGTAGATAGAGGGGTGGATGGAGAGGGGAACCGCATAGTACGAATAGAGGGATAACAGGCTGGGCTCGAGCGCTGGCCGCCAGTGAACTCGTTCTCTAGTGTTGGCCAAGCATTGTCTTCTTTTAGCTTGGTGCAGGAGCAGCTACAGGAACCACCAGGCGTTATCGCCCGTCCACTGCGCTGTTGCTGCTCGTCAAACGCACGGTTTCGTACTCACGGTTTCGTACCACGTTTTCGCACGCACTGTTCGCCGTGACGCACTCGCACGATTGTGCGAGTGCGTGTTGCCGAGCTTTGCGAGCAGCTCGTAATTGCGGCCCTGCCTATTGCGGGTGTCCCCTCCCGAGCCCTACATTTCCCTGGATTTCTCGGGCACCCGTACTACTCTCTCAAGTGTAGCGAGCAGATGCCCTGGATTCATCTCCGCAGCACTCGCGGAATGTTGCCCCGGACACCTTTGCTGCCATCGCCGTCCAATGTGAGGCGGTCTTAGCATTATGCACGTGACGTAGATTTTAGCAACCACTTCTCAAAAGAGAGGCGGCAAACCCGTTTACACCACATAGCAGTGATGGGTGAGAAGGAAGTAGAGTACACATCGCTAGATGGGGTCTCGCGGCCTCGTCTTTCCCACAGAGTGTGGGCAACGGTTGCGTTTATCTTCACGTCTATTGTGGTTTTGGCCTTGATGTGTGGCGTTGCGAGCGAGCCGCTCAGCGACGAGGAGAACAAGCGCGTGATTCTTAATGCGTTGAGCAAGAACTACGCGGAGAAGTGGTTGACAAAGTACACTAGCAGCGCGCACCTTGCTGGCCAAAACTACGGTCTTGTTGAATTTACTGTTGCCAAGTTCAAGGAGTTTGGGTTCAAGGCGCTGGTCGACCCGTACGAGATCTACGTGAGCTACCCCAAGGAACACGCGTTACACTTGCTTGGCGCGGACGGTAAGGTGATATACCTGGCACCGTTGTTGGAGGATGTGATCAAGGAGGATATCGGCTCTAACGGATCGAGCTCGGTGCCAACCTTTTTGGCTTATGCAGCCAACGGAAATGTGACTGCGGACTATGTTTACGCCAACTACGGACGCGTGTCCGACTTTGAGCAATTGAAGGCCTGGGGCATTGATGTTACCGGCAAGATTGTTATTGTGCGCTACGGCAGCATTTTCCGCGGCTTGAAGCTCAAGTTTGCTCAGGAGAATGGTGCTATTGGTATCTTGATGTACACCGACCCCGGTGACGACCATGAAGTTACCGAGAAGAACGGTTTAAAGCCATACCCCCACGGCCCTGCGCGCCAGGAGAGCTCGGTGCAGCGCGGAAGCGTGCAATTTTTGGGCGGTCTTGACGCTGCTCCAGGCGACCCAACCACCCCGGGCTATGCATCCAAGCCCGGTGCGAAGCGCCAGAGTCCATACAACTCGACAGGAAGAATTCCGGCCTTGCCTATCTCCTACCGCGAGGTTCTTCCCATCTTGGTTAAGTTGAATGGCCACGGCCACAAGGGCCCCAGCGAGTGGCAGGGCGGCCTTGACGGTGTCGACTACTTCACGGGACCTTCGAAGAAGCACGAGCTCAACTTGTACAACAAGCAGGACTACAACATCTCCACATTGTACAATGTCTACGGCGAGATTGAGGGCACCAACAAGAACGATGTGATCATTATTGGTAACCACCGTGACGCTTGGACGTCAGGAGCGTCCGACCCCAACTCGGGCTCTGCTGTTTTGTTGGAGGTTGCGCGCGCGCTTGGCGCCTTGAAAGACCTGGGACACAAGTTTAAGCGTACCATCATTTTGCAGAGCTACGACGGCGAGGAATACGGCCTCTTGGGTTCCACCGAGCAAGGCGAGTACTACGCCAAGGAGTACAAGCGCAATGTTGTCGCCTACGTGAACTTGGACGGCGCCGTGTCGGGCACCCACTTGAAGTTGGCCAGCTCGCCCCTCTTTAACGAGATTTTGCTCAAGGCAGCAGGCGAGATTGAGCACCCCGTGTCTGGCACTCTTGCTGAAAACTACGCCAAGGAGCACAAAAACAGCAGAATCGGATCTTTGGGGTCTGGTTCCGACTTTACCGTCTTCTTTGAGCACTTGGGCATCCCGTCCGTCGATATTGGCTTCTCGGGCGGCAAGGGCGATCCCATCTACCACTACCACTCCAATTACGACTCCCTCTACTGGATGCAGCACTTTGGCGACCCCGGATTTGTCTACCATGGCGTCGCCGCCAAGTACTTGTCCATCTTGGCCTACTACCTCGTGGAGCAGGAAGTAGTGCCCTTTGTTGTGCACGAATACGCTACAGCTTTGCAGTACTACTACGACCAGGTTTTGAGCCTCGCGCCAAAGGGGTGGCTCAACCACACCGTTGGCAGGGATGCTTTGGAGCGCTACCTGGCAATCAGCGAGGAGGAGATTTCCTTTGCCGCTGAATCCTACCAGTTCACCGACATTCCAAGCCCCTACGCGAGGTTCCGCTTACCGGTGCACGGGTGCATGCGGCACAGAGGGCTCGACATGTTTGCCAGAAAGTACCACGACTCTGTCACCGTGGGCAAGTTGTTGGACGGCGTCCAGAGCGAGCTCAGCGAGTTGCTCAACCGCACCGTTGAGTACGACGCCACGTCGCACGAGTTGCAAATCAAGTACCAGGACCGTGCCACATTGTGGTTGTGGCAACGCATTTTATTGCGTATTGCCATCCGCGCCCACAACAAGGTGCTCAAGTACTTTGAGAGAAACTTTTTGCACCACAAGGGCTTGTACCGCCGTTCCTGGTTTAAGCACATTGTCTATGCCAGTGGCCGCTACACAGGATACGCTGCACAGACTCTCCCTGGCTTGAAGGAAGCGATTGAGGACAAGAACCCTGACCGCTTCGTTGAGTGGCTTGTCATTGTTTCACGCACTCTCCGCAGAATCAACGCCCTGTTGTAGGCGCCCTGCCGTTGCATCCTTTGTAGTGCCATGCAGTATTTGGTTTTTTTGTATTATGCCAACAATCGCAACGGTCATGTGAATTTAGTCTTTAGTCGTAAAACAGTGCCAGTTTTGTGCGGCACCCTGAGAAGGCACCCGCCTGCCCCACGCACCGGCACGCCGGCGGACACAGCCCTCTCATAGGCCGCTGCCCAGAGGTGCTTGGCGAGCAGCGACTTTGTGGGTGTATGACATCTGTTTTAGATTTCCCAATGGGGAAACACCGAGCGTAATTGCGATGAGTATATATGTGCAGCGGGCCCCGGCCCGTCCGAGGCGAGTACAAGGCGGCCATCGCGCAAGGACATCTGTATTTGGGTGCACGCAATGCTCTTGACACCTCCAGTCCTGATGTCCAAGCCCGCGCGAGGCGCGGGCTCCCAGTTATCGCGACCCACGCCGCTACCGCTCCAGCTCAGCGTCCCGTCTCCCTTTGCGCTGCGCGAGGCGGGCGTGTACGACATGCACCCGGGAACATTCTATCTGACGGTGCTGGCGCCCTCAATGTACATTGGTCACCCCGCCTTTCTGGACGACCCGGCTGTGCAAGCACTGCCCCAGTCATTCGAGGCTGGGAGCGCCGAGCTGTGCGCCTTTTGCCATGAGTCCGACAGCGACGTGCTCGGCGGAATGTTGGGCTTGCGCTGCGGCCACGGCAGCCACCATGACTGCCTAGCCTACCTCGAGCGGGGCCTGGCCAACATGCAGTTTGGTGTGTGCTGCGGTCAATGTGGCAAACACGCACAGCGTGCAGACCGAAGCGCACTGCGTGCATCAAGTACAACGTGCCTGTTATTATCTGTCAAAGGCGCTAATAGGGGTGCAGGTCCCTCCACGCCCTTGTCGATCCCGCAGATTGGGGTGGTGCAGTCCGGATCCCACTGGCGGGACGCCGGGACGCCCATAACGCCGGCGGACCAGGTTATCCAGGGCGATGCACGTCCGGTTCCGGTTGGCGGAGCCGGCGCAGGAGCAAACGAGCCTTATCCCGAAGCGACGCATCCGTGCGTGAGCATTGGCGTTGACGGCGCCAGTGGTTTTCTGGTGCGGGTAAAGGCTCCGCTCGTGTACCGGCAGCATCGCGATGCCGGGGACAGGAGTGTAGTGTGCGAGGTTCTCGATGCCGTTACCGAGTCGTTTGGCGGTTTTGCGGGCAACAACACCTGGACGGGCAATGTTCTCTTGTTTGACTACCTCGATGTGAGTTCCAACGGGCGAGACTGGGACCGGTTATTGTGCTGTCTCTTTGACAGCGTGCTTGTGATGCTCGAAGGCACGACGATGATGTGCCAGGTGTGGATCAGGCGGGACCTCAGCAGCGTGACGACGCTTGAGAGCGGTCAGGGAGCTGCAGAGCATATCGTAGCGCTCAACTTGACTGGCGAGAGCGTTCCGGAGATACAGCTTAAGCGCGATCCGCTCACGGTGCTCAAGTGGACGGCGATGCTCGACCGCTTGACGCGGGGACAGCGGGCTACCACGACAGTATGCCAAATGAGCAACACTGCGTGGGACCTCGTGCCGCAGGATCGGTTGACGCCCACGGTACGCGATTTTGTAAAGAGCATTACCGGGCCGGATGCGGATGCCGAGACAATTGCGTCGTCGCTCTTGTCGCCCGAGCCGATGCCGTTGACGTTGGTGGTGCTGGTTTGCGTGGTGAATAGCACTACAAAGCCAAACGATATCTACCGGTTGCACCTCTTGGAGACGCTTTACGTGGTGAAGCAGGCGTTGGCGCCGCAGGACAAGCTCGGTTTAGTTATTGTTGGTGTTGACGGGGTGGGCAGGGTAGGCAAGACGGGAAAGTTTGTTGGCTGTGCGGAGGCCTCGTGGGACGGGTGGGACACTGTCTTGAACGACATTGAGGTGGTGTCGCCCGTGCTGCACACGGGTGAGCGCATATTTGGCAATATCTTGGAGGAGGTTGAGGTGAGCTTGGACAAGTGCTTGGACCTCTATCCGTTTATTCCGCGCGACAATGGACGGATCAACAAGTTTATGGTTTTGACCAGCTGCGAGGGGGAGAGCAGTGGCATGGAGAGCATTGGCGAGCACACCAATATTAGCAGGTTGCAGCAAAAAATCTTTAGCGTATCGCTGAGGCTTTCCATCACCGTTATAAAAATCAGCAACCAGGTCAGTCCTAGCGCGCAGGTTATGGACCGATTGCTCCGCAACGGACCGGCCTTTGACGGATCATTCACCGTCAGCACGCGTCCAGCGGTCATGCTATTTGCCACGCACGACATTTTCAACAGCCAGGTGCACATGCTCGTTGCAGGATTTCAAAACATATGCAATCCCAGCATAATCATTGACTTGGGAATCCCCGAAGCCACGCTGGCGGTATTTACAACTGCAGACGGCGTCAACCTGATCCTGCTCGACTCAGGCCACAGACGCCTTTTAATTGATATTCGCGACACGCTACAGACGGACGAATACTCCTTCACAATCAACCACCAGTCGAGTTACACTAGTTCCCAGCTACAGGATAGCTTGCGCCCACAGTATCGGCTTTCGTGCAACGGACACGACTCAGCGTGGTTTGGCATGCTTCACCACGAGACGCGACTCTAAAATTTCAGTGACCCACATTAATGTAAAACTTTTGCAAGACAATTCATTGTCCCGCCTAGATGTAATAAACGAGTCACCTATTCTTTACACCACCATAGTCGCATCGCTTATAGCCAGTCGCATCGCAAGTAGCTAGTCGCCTCGCTTATAGCGGAGTTAAGGATGCGTAAACTTTCCAAATGCAGAATAAATAGAAATACGCAGGAGCTCCAAAAAATACGCGCCTAAACAATCCTGAATGTATCATAATTTCATAGACCCCTCCTAGCCATTTAGCGACAACCCTTCACTCCTTCTACGTCTACGACATCCCTTCGCCACCAGAGTCCTTCCACAACACTCATTAAACAGTTGTCATGCCGTTTCAACGATCAACATTACTTCCGACAGCGACTCAGCCAGCCTTGGCCCCGGTGGGAACGTTGTTGATCGCGCTTGCGCAGGCTGCGTTTGTATTGGGTGGCAACATTGGGGGCATAGACCAGACACAGCCGAGACACGCAGCGGATTCAGAGACGGCTATCAAGACAGGCGTCGAGACACAAGTCAGCACCATAGAAGAATCTGGGCTTGTCGTGGATAGCTCCACCGCTGAAAAGAGCAAGGCCACGGCAGAAAACGCAGAAAAGGAAACAGTGACCGCTGGAACGGTGACACAAACCACATCGCTCGTTAAAGACACCGCCACCAACCCCACAACTGCCACAGGCGACAAGGTTAGCTATAACCAGTTTGGATTTACCGGATCTCAGTCGGTTTGGGAACCATCTACGATTCTGCTTGCAACTTCTGCAACAAAGAGTCAAAAGTCATCCAGCAACAAAACAAGTCTGGCAGAGAGTCTCAAGAGACGTCAAGGCTTCAACTGGGATACAATCGCACTCGTCTCCGGAGCGGCATTAATGTGTCTCGCCTTGCAGGGATTTTGACTTGGGTAGAGACACAAAGTTAAATTCAACACTCTTGAAGTTATTAATCGCTAATCCTTAGCCGAACCAATTATATTATTGCTCTGAAATGACACTTATCGGTGGCAAGCTTTGGTCTTTTCTGTTTATTGTTTGACCTTCCCCCACACGTCAAGACTTTAGCAATATTTTAGCCATTTCATGTAAAAGGATTGCTAAATATGAGGATTGAGCAACCTCCAACTTTGTAAAATCTTTATAGCAGTATGTAACACGCTACAAGCCCGTGCTGCTTTTGAATGCAATATATACGAAAGTACGACACTAGTTTAAAGTTGCACGTGGGCGCTGTAGAGTATGAGGCATAATTATGTACTCTATTTTAAATTTATGCCACTTTGACGAAGCCTAATATATGAAAATTCTAGGCCAACAGTTATTGATAATACGATCATGTCATAAAGTGATGTAAACCATGTTTGGGTTCTGTATGGGGCAACACGCTGCGTGAAATCAAACATTTTCGTGTTTATACGACTGCAATGACTTGTCTCAGAGAGTAGTGTAGACCAAGGAAATTCAGTTTCAACGGTTGTCTCTTCAATATTATGAAATAAACGGATGCAAACTGGCTCTATTGTTGCACAGAAACTATCACACCACGTAGAAACTAGTACAATGAGTTTTCGTGGTCCAAAATGGATCTTTCAAAACTCTCAGTCAAATGCGTTATCCGGAGTAAAAGCCCAGCACATAAACTCTTCACCTTTTCATCAATTATAACTTCCCATGCATTTGTTAACCACGTACCAACAAATGATAATTCATCATGGTGGTAGCTGATTAAATACTGCTGATCTGTAATTTCACAGATTAGCATCACAGCAGTACAAATTGATTCGATAATTGGTAATTCTTCCAACTTTGTCTTCTTTAGTAATGGAACCGTCAAGAGAAACATTTCTCGAATCATATCCCTAAGGCTGTTTGCAGAGGGATAAGCCGCATGCATTAAGAGGGAGAGGGTTTTGATGTAGTGAGCAATAAATATGGTTGAGTAGTGCCCAATATCAATGGTACCAGCCTCATACCACACGTTGATTAATGGGAAGTAAAAGTTGGAGCCAATAATCTTGTTGAAATCACTCACAATTGGCTTTTCAATCTTTTGCTTTTCAGTCGGTTTCATGCTTCTTGAAATACGTAAAACTTTTCCTCCGCTAATCTCATCCTGTGCCTTTTCTGCCGCCTCTGCCATTAAGCTATTCTGTAAAGACTTCAGAATTGACTCAAGCATATCTCCCGAACTAATCGCCATGTATTGGTCGTGGAGAGCCCCAGGTAATTTTTTGGTTGGAAACAGCAGGTCTATTAATGAGCTTGCCACGACATCGTCCTTGAAACCACGAAGTTCCCTCGCGGCAAGAGAAGTAGACGACAATATAAGAATTCTCTGCAGCAACGAATAGTCTCCTGTTAATAGGAGCTTACATAAATGTAATGTAACTTTGGGGCAAGAAACCAACAAGGCTATTAAGCACTTTAATTTTAATGACTCAAAATCTTTTTTGCTGTAGCGATCTGCCAAGCCCACAATTTGTGCCGCAAGGTCTTCCGAATACATTTCGACTTCGTTACCAAACGATCCCTTTTGACGAATCAATGTTGGGCCCTTTAATAGCGCAATCCTTTGCATTTCGTATGCGTTTGGATTCTCAGAATCGACGGTTAGATATTCTAATAAATCCACAATGTATAATGGCACAGGTATTGACTTTTTAGGCACATACGTTCCGTCTTCCTCGTCACTGTCTGAATCATCGTCTGAATCATGATTCGAAATTTCCAAACCTTTAATAGCATTCAAAGGTGAAATGTCCAAAGGCTTATCCGATTCTATTACAGTTGGCGACTGGATAATATTCCAACACTCGTCAATGTCAATTGTCGTCAGCAGAACGGGCGTGCAAGTAATGTTTGACTCACTAACCCCTTCAAAAATTTCAGGTTCTCCACAAAGTTTACAAATACTGTTCGCCAAGAGCGTACCCAAAGACTTGACTTGATCTGAGTACGACAGGAGACGGTTTGAGATTGCTTCCAAGAAAACCTTGCTTTTGAGAATTTCTTTCGAGAATGATGCATTGCCATACTGCACGAGTAGCTGTAGAAGAAAGTGAGTTCTATTTTCCTGCATTGGAATAGGTTCACTCTTTATGGTGTGAAGGTCTGCCCATTCCGAGATCAAGTTGAGTGCCATCGCATTCAACTTCTTCTCTGGAAGCGTGCACAAAATTGCACAAACTAGGATGTTCACTTCAACATTCATAGCGGACATGATTCGGTTTAAAGCACGGCTGTCTATGTATTCATTAGTGAAGGAAATAAGACTGAGCAATGCACTTGATTTGATACTTGCCGATCCTTTCGGTAGAAAGCGCGGCATGAAACCACCCAAGAGTTTAACTGTAATATCTCGCTTCTCAAACAGCTTCATTGAATTAAAACTTTGAAGGAATAGAGGCCACGTACTTTTCTCTAGTACACTTTCAAAGTAATGAGCGGCACTGGTGGAACTCAATGCCACTAGTGATTTTATAAAAATGTTAATGGTACCCACCTCAACACCCTGTTCAAAAAGTATCACGACTGATCTGGCTAGGAAACCCTCATAATTACTTGCTGATTCGAAACACTTTGCCACTGGAGCATCCTTCAAACCGTGCTCCAATACTGCCTGGTTTACAATCGCAAAACACTTGCCTCTGAATATTAGCTTATCGACTTCCCTATGCTCGCTTGGGTTAACAGAGGCTGTCAATATATCAGCCACCAACTCGGGACTGAATAACTCACCCATTACACCGAGGTACAACTTCCGTAATTGTCTCACATCTGCGCCATTCCGATCTTGTAAACTCTCAATCTGAGCAACGAGTCCGCCCAACCCAGCTAGACACCTAAGCTCGCCCACTACCAACCTCTTCACACCACTAGGTAGATTAGAATACACCTGCGGTATCGTGAACTTGATTAGTGTAGTTACAAATCGAAGTGACACCGTCAGGCTCAAGCGGTGCTGGGTGGCGATGAGCCTGATCTGTTCCACAGAAGGACGATTCCGTAGCACCTCAATGCTCGCATCCCAGTCCACGGACATAGCTGAACCGCTGTAGCACCCCCAACGTTCACTGTCCCAATCAGACCCTGTTTGTATGATTTGAAGAGTGCCAAAAGCTAATTTTAGTTAGCAATGTTAGCCAGGTTGGCGGGAAAGCAGTTAAACAACACTAGACGTTCGCGAGCCCTTCTGATAGCCGCGAGAATGGGAGCTTCAAGAAGCTACAGAGCCGCCACTCCCAAGAGAATAGCTGGGATCGCTTCGCGGAAGTCGCGCCTACAAGAGATTTCCGATGCCGCTATCCAGCGCACGGCAGACACGCTCGGGATGGGCAAGGTTGAAGGGAGCCGCCCGTACCTCGAGGATGTGATTATAAACCTGGAGTTCAATCTTGGTCCGAGGATCACGTTTGATGAGCTATTCGTTCCTCCAAGCGTGTATCCTGTGCCCGCAGAGTATGCCATATCGAGTGAAATGTGCAAAAAGCAGCTTAATCACTATTTTGAGACGCAGAAGTTTGAGTTTGCCGAAGGCAAGCAGGAAAATTCCCTTCGCAGTTTGCGACTGTTGATGGAAACGGTCTTTTTGCGAGAGCGGCCGTTAATTGCAATTGACTTGGAAGTATATGAGGTGGATCATCACTCCGTGACTGAGATTGGAGTAGCGTATTACGATCCAACGACACATGCAGGCTCGTTGTTGCCAATCATTACACAGGCACATATTGTCGTTGATGAGAACTTTTACATCAGAAATGGTGTCTACGTTGCAGACAACAAGGACAAGTTTATGGGTGGCCAGTCCCTAGTTCTTAGTGAAGAGCAGATTCAAAACTTATTCCAAGACTTGTTTTCAAACCATATCTTTCCCAAGAATGGGGCCTTGGTTGGCCATGCAATGAAAGGCGATTTAAAGTGGTTAAAGTCGATTGGCGTTAGTGTTCCCGACAACATCACTCGGATTGATACTGTTGATTTGCACAAAATTTCTAGAACTAGCGGCGGGTCAGTCAAGGGTATGTCTCGCGAGGTTGGGATTCCGTACGGATATTTGCACAATGCTGCAAATGATGCATATTACACCTTGCTAAACGCTCTAGCTTGGTGTGATCCCGCATACAGAATAAGGTGCGACTTGGATAGATTTCGGAGGTTCACGCCTCCTGCAAAGTCACTTCCCAAGCACCTGAAGAGTAGGTACAACCACGACAGCTCCGACACTTCTACATTTCACCAATGCGATGAGAAAAAGGCGTGTCACATTCTCACTGGCAGATACAAATGCTAAAACCTGACGCGTCACATTTTACCAGTGCGATGATAAAAGGCAAGTCACAGCCTCAGATACAAATGCCAATACCTGATGCATCGCACATAAGAAAACACTTGCACTTAATTTATTCTTCTCCCGTTTAGTTACTAGGAAGCATTATACCTACATTATAGTTTGACGGCTCGCGTACAGTATTCTAAAGTATCTCGTTTGCGTAATTTTACTCATCAACAAAGCCACAAAAGTAGTAGACGAGGGCGGGAAATGCATGGAAATGTGAAACCCGCGACTCGCCTCGAAACAAAGCCTTGAATGGGAATGGCAGTAACAACCTAAAACTCACTGTCTAGGGCTCGGAAAATGATAGCCACTCGCGCCAAAATTACTGCGACCCTCGAAGACAACAGCACAGCTACAATCATACAAGCACCCCAGAACTGAACTAGCATCTACATACAACGCTCTACAGTCTACGTAGGCCATTTAGTAAAGTCGGACTAGATCGGGCCAGTTGTCAGGGCTATTCGTATTTCACGTGACTCTCTTATCAGCTGCACGTGACGAGATGGATTGCTTAATAGGGACTTGTATTGACTATAAGAGGGTGGTTTTGACAACATACGGGGGTCCTAGAAAGGGACGGCTTTTGGAACTGCGCGGTTTTCTCTTGACCATGTCTTCCAACGATGCTGACGAGTACTCGCCCTTGGCTGGCCAGCGGAGGCCGTCGCATACGTTTCTAGACGTTCCTATTGGCTCCTTCAAGGGTCCCAACACGCTACACAACTTTGCGAGCTCCTTTACGAGAGCACAGTCTTTTGCGGCCTCAAAGATTGACAGCCACTTTCATAAGAAGCGGTCTTTCTTTGGCGATGGGCATTCTGACGACGAGGATGACGAGTTGTTTGATCCCGAGACCATGGTGCCGTCGTTGCGGGGAGAGCGCTTGAGTTCGGTGATCAACGAGTTGTCGCCGCGAAACCAGATGTTTATGAACAATCCTGTGGGTTCATACTCCAACAACGATGTCTTTTATCAGGATGACATTATCAATGCTTTGCACGACACGCGTTCTCGTCAAAACTCCGTTGCCACACATTCCGCGGGCACGGCGATTCCGCGTTCTCGTCCGTATGCGTCGCCTTCCATCTCCAGCTTTCGTTCTACCATATCGCAGCTCACCACTGCAACACACATCAACTTGAAGCAGATTGAGACGAAAGATGGAAACGTTGTTACAGTTTTGGCCGGTCAGTCAACGGCCCCACAGACAATATTTAATCTGATCAATGTCTTAATCGGCGTTGGTCTCTTGGCATTGCCTGTTGGTATCTACAAAGCGGGCTGGATGTTTGGCATTCCCTTGCTCTTGCTCTGTGGATTGTCCACCTATTGGACGGCTACGTTACTTTCAAAGACTATGGATACCGATAAGACTATCATGACGTACGCCGATTTGGGCTACGCTGCATACGGTTCCACTGCGAAAGTGCTCATCTCGATGTTGTTTTCAATAGACTTGATCGGTGCAGGTGTGTCGTTGATTGTGTTGTTCAGCGACTCGCTCTATGCCCTTTTGGGCGACGACATTGTATGGACGAGAACCCGCTTTAAGCTACTCAGCTTTGTGATTTTGACTCCGTTTACATTTATACCATTGCCCATATTGTCCATCTTCTCGTTGTTTGGAATCATGTCTACAATTTCCATTACTATACTCGTTTTGGTGTGCGGCCTCATCAAAACAACTGCACCAGGGTCACTTTTGGATGCAATGCCCACAAACTTGTGGCCCCAGTCGACCCCAGACCTCCTCTTGGCGATAGGTATCTTGATGGCACCTTTTGGCGGGCATGCAATCTTTCCAAATCTCAAGAGCGACATGAGACACCCATACAAATTCACCAAGACATTGCGCTTCACCTACTCGATAACATTGCTCACAGACTTGTCCATGGGTGTCTTGGGATTCTTGATGTTTGGACATTACTGCAGCAACGAAATCACCAACACCTTACTTCTCACACCGGGATACCCCTCATGGTGCTACCCTCTTATCAGCGCCTTGATTTGCATGATTCCGTTGGCTAAGACTCCCTTGAATGCAAAACCAATCATTTCTACGTTGGATGTATTATTGAGTGCACACGACAAGGAAGACGATTCCCGCGTCACACGCAGCTTCAGGGGATGCGTCAGATTTACAATTCGAATTGGCGTCAACGCCTTGTTTGTAGCTCTCGCAATCCTCTTCCCTGAGTTTGAACGCATCATTGGCATATTAGGCGCATCTATTTGCTTCTTGGTGTGCGTTATCTTGCCATGTCTCTTTTACTTGCGGCTCTGTGGACCCACCTCCACCACCTTTGAGAAGCTACTTGCCAGGTTTGCGATTGCAGTGTCGGTGGTCTTGTCTGCCGTGGGTACCTGGGCAGTCTTTATGTTTTAAACGACCAGGACCCTCGTATCGCCAGCCTGCATGTTATTTACGCATCGTCCTTCCGCATTGGGAAGGCTGATTGTAACGAATGACAGATGGTGGAAACTTCATGACTAATTAGTAATCTCTCTGGTGTTCACTTTTACTAACTACTACTGTGTAGCAATGTATATTCCAAAGGCATATCGCGAAGAGGACTGGGAGCAGGCCGAGCACTTGATAAAGACTTATCCGTTAGCCACTATTGTGACTCACAGTTCGGATGGTCTTATCGCAAACCACGTCCCGTTCTACTTGAGACAGGACCCCGAGAGCGGCAAGCGCTACTTGCACGCACATCTCTCCAAGAGGAACCACCAATTGGACGCGTTCAGAGAAGTTGAACTGGCGTTGGTCATTTTTCAGTCACTGAACGCATACATTACTCCCTCCTACTACCCCGAAAAGAAGGAGACGCACAAATTTGTGCCAACCTGGGCGTTTGGAAGCGTGCACATCACGGGAAAGCCGGTAGTGAATGACGACTACGACTTTGTACGCGGTCAGTTGCACGCATTGACCAACCAGGAGGAGGCGAAACGTAATCCGGGGAAGCAGTGGGCTGTCGACGACGCGCCGGCCAACTACTTGGATTTGAAGCAAAAGGCAATTATAGGCCTCGAGATTGAGATTGAGGGGTTTGACTGCAAGTACAAGTTTGATCAGGACATGGGTAAGAATGTTGGCGGAGTAATTCTGGGATTAGCGGGCGACGATTTGCACGATGTTTCCGATCTCGCGAACAAGGCCAGTAATCGCTACAATTTGAAAAAGAGCGCTTAGGTATGGGACCATTTTTACCTGTTACGCCTCTCTAGATATTATTCGTATTTAACTTTATTAGTCGCGATATGCGCATAGTACAATATTACAGGATAACTAGTATGGGGTAAATCTTCCGCCCGCGCCAGGGGGACCTCCACCTCTGCCGCGGCCGCCGCGGAAGCCGCCACGACCACGGCCGCCTCTAAATCCACCACGTCCGCGTCCGCCTCTCATACCTCCGCGGAAGCCACCACGGGCCACGCCACTGAGGCCAGGAATGTTTGTACGCTTGGCGCTTACCTTGAGTTCACGCTCTCTGAAAACAGAATTGTCCAATGTCGCCACAGCCTTGTTTACTGCGTCAACGTCTGCAAACTCCAAGTATGCGAAACCTTTGGGCTGACCGGTGAACTTGTTCATCATAATAGTCACTCTGTGAACCAAACCTGCGGCGGAGAAGTGCTGCTGTAATTCCAAAGGCGTGGCCCCGTAGTCCACGTTACCAATGTAGATAGATTTTGAGTCAATGTCTCTCTTTTCGTCGTCGGTTTGAGGAGTGTGCGCACTGCTCTCGCTATCCAACTGGGCTTGAAGTTCGCGAAACTTATTCGCTTCAGCCTGTAACTGGGCCATACGCTCGCGCAGGTCAAAATCTCCAGTATCTATGCTTATATCCTGCAGTGGCAGATCCCCAACCAGTGCTGTATCACCTTCTTGCAGCGGCTGAGATACTGGCTGTGCGGTTCCAGGAACTGAAATTTGACCATCACTTGTCTGTGGAGGAATATCCTGCTGAGGCTGCTGCTGCTGCTGCTGCTGGAAGACAAAACCTTCTGCACCAGACATTGCAAGCTATGTTTGTACTAGTTCAAGTGCCGTTGGTTAACTGCTTTTTTCACTTCATCGCAATATTACATAATGTTACAACACGTGATGTATATCGAAACAGATTTGCAACTTCAATCTCGTCTTTCATTACGAATTGCATGCTATTAGGGATTAAAGCTTGAATTAGTGGCCTATAGTACTAATTATACGTTGGCGCGTTAGGGAATAGGGAGATTCCGATCGCGGTTAAGTCCTTTGGATGCGATTGCGCCTTTAATTGTGCGGGGTGCGCTAACTTGCGGACGAGACTTCCCGACTCCTGCAGTGCCTGCACTGCCATTTCGCGGAGGAGCCGAGAGGTGGTTTGAGCCGTAGTCTCTCTTCTTTTGCTTCTTGTATAAGGGCAAGAGGGCGTCGTTTTCTGAACGGAGTACTTCCACGTCCGTTTCGTACCCCCGATCCACGGCGTACCCATCATCATCGTCCAGAACAATTCGAATGAAGCTAGGCTCAACGACTGGATTGAATTCGGGCAATCTAGCTATCGGCTTGCGTGTCTTCTTGTTTGTTCTTCTAAACGACAAGATCGTAGATCCCAAGAGAACGCCACCAAACACACACAAGCCAATAATGATACCAACACCTACGCTCACGAATCCCATATGGAAATGCAAATTATCATTGTTACCACCTAGCCATGCAATATTGAATGGTTTGTCAATCAAAAACACGCATGATTTGGCGCGTCCAGATTCTCGAGATGAGGTGCACCCGTGCGAGGATATCTTGACTTCTTGGTGCTTAAAAAAGCGCACTGGGTCAGTATTCTTTCCGATAACGGGGTTAAGTTTCAAGGTTACCTTTCCGTTTTCTTGGTTATGTGAGCATGTTAAGCTAACGTCCGTCAAGTTCGTTTGAATCACCGATGTGGAGTTTCTGCTAATGCCTTCCACACAATCCAACAAGACTTCGAGCTCAGAATTAGGGATCAAATGGAAATCGAGAAACTTATCAAGGCGTTTGAACGCTGCCGTTATGTTCTTGTCCTTGAGCGTATCAGCCGCAGGCACAAGTAATGAAAATTCAGGATTATGGCCACCGTGATTCTCAAGACCCAACGCCTTCTTTACCTTGGGTATTTCATTGATAAGTTCAAAAATTGAAAATCCAGGAATGTCACTATCCATAGTTGTGCGTAGCAAGTCCTGGAACGAGATTTCAAAATTGTCTGGAAGTATAACATTGTTAACAATGTGAACGACACCTTGATTAAATAAGACGTCAGAGTTCGTGAGGATAGGAATGTCTGTGTTGTTAATGCCAACGTGACGATACTCCAGCAGTTCAATCGCCTTAAAAGAGATTTTCACTTCATCGCCTCTAAGATTAACAATCTTATCTGATTTGTGCCCATCTTTAATGCCAAAGTCGGAGTAAATGATATCTTCAATAAAGAGTCCTCTCAATACGCTCTTAAAAACTTTTGGGTTTGCCTCCAAATATTCCAAAACCAAACCGAGTTTACTCCAACCTATGCCCCTGGTTGAACCATAAACGCCCGCCACACCGCACGGCAAAAATGCAGTATAGCCTCTTCCAGAATCGTCTAAAGACAACAAATCAAATTGGTCCAAGTACCCGAGCGTGCGCAAACAATTGACAGTATCAATATCAACACGATCCACATGACGCAGCAAACCATTTGACATCAAGTGGCCCAAGGTATGCTTCAAGTTCAGGGGAGGTGCGATATCTTTATCAGTCAAGTATAGATAAGAACTGCAACCCGCGTACATTGGCAGCGAAACAATATTAATATCATCATTCAATGTTGTCAAGACATTTCCGTCCACGACTGATGATGCAATCTTGAGCTTGAAGCATCCTCCAATGCGCTTATTTGAACCGAGTTTGGAGTCAACGAGCGAAAAGACAGTTTTGGTATCATTTCCCAACGCTGGCAACGCCTGATCAGCAAATTGATACAACAAGGATTGCTTTGAGCTAAATGAATTTGCACTAATCACATCCTCATCGTCGATATCGTCTCGCTGTGAGAGATCCATAAAGAATGTTTGGTTGTGTGTCGATCCGTCAATCAAGTATTCTAGCGACCTAAACTCCAACTCGGCCACTAGCTTGGAAAAGTCCAACGCGTATAGAGCCTTGCGTGGAATTAAATCAATGGTTGATACTCCAATACTCTTGAAAAAGTCGGAATGCTGCTGTGGAGCAAACATATGCACGGCGCCATCGGCAAAGACTATGCTTGCATTCGCATGCATGCGGTTATTAACGACAAGGTCCGACTGGAGAGAAAACTTTAAAGTTCTTGAGTGAGGCCCGGTCCGTGTACCATTAACGCCGTAAACCAACACATCCTCACGCAATCCCAGCAAGAGCAGCATCACGTCCAGTCGCATCTCCGAGAGTGCACTTTCCGAAGTGGCAAATTCCGAAGACGTGACACAGTCAAACAACTTGGTATAGTACATTGTATCCATTTCAGAGAGCGACTGAGCTACAAGCTCGTCGTTTGGGACCAAGAGGGTCCTGGTGCTCTCCAAAAACTCTTCACAGGAACGCGCCTTGTGACCATTAGTAGCAAGGCCTACAACGTCAGCGTTGAACGCCAGCTGGAAGAGCTTTTTCACAAACGAGATTCCTCCAAAGTCCACCTCCGCGGGATTCATGAGTATCTCGCACATTGTGGGCTTGAGAGGAAGCAACTGTTCAATGCCCTGGAGAAACGAGTGCTGGTGCCGCGCATACACGTCGGGCACGATAATTGCACTCTCATCATCAACCACATACTCTCCAGCCACAATATCGGGCGTGATTTGCAACAAGTATGGTTTTTTGGCATTGGCCGTGCCAAGCGTGTTCAACGCAACAACATTGGTATCGAGATACCCAACCCGGAAGCGCTGGTCCACGATGTAGCGCAACAAATCGCTCGAGGTAAATTCTACCGGCTCACCAGTACTGAACGCCAGGTTTATTGGCGCAAAAAGCGTTATGTTTTGTAGTCGGTTGAGTGTAGGTATAAGTCCCCCAAGCTGTAGACACCGCAAAAAGTACGAGTATTGCACCTGCGACGACAAGATATCCACCAATGACGAGGGTTCAGGTTCCGGATCTGCCACCGCATGGGACGTGGACGCGCTTGCAGACGCGATAGCGGCCCACATAACAAGCCAGGGCCAGAGCATTGTGGGTCTGCAAACAGGTGACCTCTCAATTAATACTAGAATAAATATACAATACCTGTAAGAAGTAACGCTTACAGGTTGGCAAATGATTACATAATCATTTAAAGTTACAGTTTGGACCTTCGAGAGTGCCATGTGCTATTCTGGGGTCCTGATGAGGACTTGTTTTGCAACTTTGGACAAGTTGGGGCAAGTGGGGCAATTCGCGGCGCGCAGGCCGTGGAAATGCGCACACGACTGTAAGAAGCAGCCCAATTCGTGCATCTCAATTTCGCTTTTGAGCGTCGCATCTCATCCTCGGGCTACCAGGCCAATTTCAACCTACTCAACGCGTAACAAACGTAACAAGCCGTTTTTACCTTTGTGACCCAGGAGAGTCACTCTTCCGAGGAGCGTCGCTCTTCCGAGGGGGCCAGGCCTTCTTCTTCACTGCCGATTCCGTCGGCTTTTCCGAGTCCGTTAACCGAGCAGGTTATATCCAAAACTCAACTCACGTGCCACTTTTACAGCCATGGATAAAGAGCCAGACGGCGGGAGCGAGCTGACGCCGACGGTGCTGGCGACGGAAGCTCGGGTATTGCGTGTGCTATGCATTGTGAGTGGGTCTGTGTGGGGCGTCATGGCGCGGCGTGGTCTCACGGCCTTGACAACGTACCCGCACGGGTACTTGGGTGGTGTTGTGTGGGCCAACTTTGCAGCCTGTGTTGTGATGGGCATGCTCGTTGCGAGCACGCGGGTGTGGCTGAGTGCGGTTGGACGCGGCTACGCTGCTAAAGGCGCGGTACCCGTGTACGTTGGGTTCGCGACCGGTTTCTGCGGGACGCTCTCGTCCTTCTCGTCGGTGGTGTTGGAGGCGTTTGAGCAGGCTGCAAAGGTGAATGCGTTTCCCAACCACGCGTACGGGATCATGGAGTATGTGGCAGTAGTGGTAACGCAGTTTGGTGTGTCCTATAGCGGTCTCTTGGTTGGGACGCATTTAGGGGAGGCGGCGGAGCGTGTGGTTGCTCCCGCGAGCGAGCGTGTGCTTCGATGGACAGCGTACGCAGCGCTGGCGGCCGGGTTAGCGGGGTTAGTGGCGGCGGCCTTTGTTGCAGGGTGGGAGCGGGACGGACTGTGGCGCGCGTGGTGTTTATCGGTTGTGTTTGCACCCGCTGGAGCCCTCTTGCGTTTTGTCCTTTCCAAGCGCAATGCACTTTCGCCGCGGTTCCCCTGCGGCACGCTTGCTGCCAACGTGGTTGGAACACTCGTGTTGGCTGTGATAACCCTTCTTCAGAAAGGAAAACGTGGGCAGCTGGGCCGTATCGTTGAGAGCGTGCTTCAGTGCCAGGTCCTTGACGGTCTTGGCGACGGGTTCTGCGGCGGCCTCTCCACGGTGCTGACGTTTGTAGTCGAGCTCCGTGCTCTCGAGACTGCAGACGCATACATCTACGCACTAGTCCTGGTGGGAGTAAGCACAGTACTAGTAATCTTGGTCCTCGGCTCGTATACGTGGGCTGTGGGCCTCACAGGCACGGTTTGTTGATAAAAGTGATAGGGAGGATAGAGGATAGAGGAAGGAGAGAGGATAGAGGATAGAGGGAGGATAAGATAGAGGACAAGGAAGAGGAAGGAAGCGGGAGAAAGAGGACGAGGAGATCGAGAGAGAAGATACACAAGAGACAAGAGACGAGACAGGAGACAAGAGACGAGACAGGAGACAAGAGACGAGATAGGAGACAAGAGACAGGAGACAGACAAGATACAACAGACAAGATACAAGAGACAAGAGACGAGATACAAGAGACAAGAAACAGACAAGAGACAAGGGACAGACAAGAGACAAACAAGAGACGAGATACGGTAACACTGAGATATACTTCACAAGCTAGATCGAATCAAGATCGCATGAGATGGTGAAGCCTACCGCGCCACAACGGCTGAGCACTTTAACTTCTCAAGAGAGTTACTCGTTACGGCGATGTGCGGAGATGAAAATGTGCGGAGATGAAAATGTGCGGAGAAGAACATGTGCGAGTCAGCACAGTGTGTTGTAAGCCGGTGCCTGTCAAACAGCCGCCGAGAGCAATATTGTGCTCTCGAATTGACATTCCTAACCGAGGCGAGCAATATACCTGTCCAACTTTTGTTATTTGTAAGCATCGACAATGTCACGCTTGCGATGGGCTGAGACAGAGGACAGGCTCCAGACAAGTGGTCCGGCGCCTTGTGCCTGATGTCTGGCGCTGTCTCGGTCTAGTTGTTGAAACGCGACGTCTCCCGTGGCGTTTCCGGTGACCCGTTGCCGCCCTGAGCGTTTTGAGCGTGCAGATTATGCGCCAGTGAATTAAAGAGCAAATTGTCCTTCCCAGCTAGTCTGTTCCAGCTGGAGATGTAGAGATGGACAGAGTATAAGATTACGCGCAGGCGCTATCGATATCCCGCATACCCAAGCATCATGAACAGTGCGGTTATGTATGATGGTTTGGACTGCGTGGCCGACAAGAGCTTGCCCGCGTACCTCGCCGCTAAGAAGGTGTCGCAGACTGTGCTACCGTGGGCGTCGAACGCGCGGTTCGGGTTGTACACGATCTACTTTGGAGTTGCGACGATTGGATTATCGTTGGCGCGCTACATATTTTACTGGGTGTCGGACCTGCTGGCGCGTCGCTATCGGACACAGCCGGCTTGGCTCGCTGGGATAAGCGTTGTCATGGCGTACAGCCGTTCCGTTGGCTACCGCCCCGTTCCCCGGTGGGCGCAGCGCTTCTTGCTGCTTCCATCGTCGTGGGGCCAGGCCCTCTTCTTTTTGGTGTCCACGTTGTACCTCTTGTGCTACGCGCTCGTTCCTCACTTTTGGTACCGCGGGTGTGCTGGCTTTGGTCTGCCGCCGTTGGCGGTGCGGTCCGGCGTGATGGCCGCGGCACTCACGCCGTTTGTCTACATCCTCTCGGGCAAGTCCAACATGGTGACCTTTTTGACCGGTATCAGCTACGAGCGCCTCAATGTGCATCACCAGTATGTTGGATTTATGGCGATGGTGCTCGGCGTGATCCACACCGTCCCCTTTGTCTACCAGGGCATCAAGGAGAGCGGCGCCAGAGGCTTCACGCGCATCCTCGTGGGCGACACCGCCTACTACCTGGGCATCCCGCCGCTCATCTTGCTCGGCTTCCTCACCATCTTGTCCAAGCGCCAGATTCGCGAGTACTGCTATGAAGCATTTTGGCACGTGCACTGGATCCTGGGGGTGGCCTACTTTGGCACCATGGTGTGGCACATTCTGGACCAGCTCAACTGCAACGACTACATGTGGGGCGCCCTCGCGTTTTGGGCGTCTCAGGTGTTGTACCGTATCCTCGTCAAGACCGCCGCGCGTCCAGGTCAGATGTTTCTCCGCACGCTGCGCGCTAAAATCTCCCCTTTGCAAACCTCACCCAACCATCACGCGTTTGAGATATCCGTGAGTGGTCCCGCACGCAAGTGGACGCCTGGTCAGCACTGCTACCTCCGTTTTCCCGGGCACCGCGTGTTTGACAACCACCCCTTCTCCATCAGCACCATTCCCAGCGATGGCGAGATGAAGTTCGTAATTGTGCCGCGCCAAGGCCTCACGCGTACGCTTTACGAGCACTGCGTACGCGCCGAAAACGAGGGTCTCGACGTTCCCGTCCTCCTCGACGGCCCGTATGGCGGGGCTGCACGCGACTACACCGCGTTTGAGCGCCTCACCCTCGTGGCGAGCGGGCTGGGCGTGCTGGCTATCATGCCGTTTGTGCTGCACCTTGCGCGGGAGCGGGAGCGGGAGGACGAGTACGAGCGGGAGCTGGGACAGCGCGCTTCCCTCACCCTTACGCGCCGCATCGACTTTGTCTGGCTCGTGCGCTCGCAGTCGGACATTGGCTGGTTCAACAATGAGTTGGCAGCGTGCGCTTCCCGACTCCCCGGCCTCTCTGTCAGCATCTACATCTGTGGCGGAACGCCTCGGGAGGGAGAGCCCGCGCGTGGGGGCAGGATCGGAGACATTGACGCGGTCCCAGCTATTTTGTCATCCTCTGCGCCTAATATGGATGCAAAGATGGCTGACGAGGCTCAGCTAGAGCCGTACAAGGCCCAAAACAACCTAGACGAGGCTCACGCCGTGGCTCACGCCGCGGCTCAGCAGACCCGAAACATGGCTGAGCTGGCTGACTACGCAGGGGAGAGGGCCTGGGCTGGGGAATGGGTTGGGGAAAGGGCCCAGGCTGAAAAAATGGCCGGCGATGGTGTGGGCGCGGGAGAACGCCAGGAAAGCCCTGACGAAAAGACCAAGCAAAGCCCTGAGAAAAGCCTCGAGGAGCAAGATGCTGGGCGCGACGCTATCGCTAGCGGCAAGGTCTCGACCCGCAGGCCAATGCGCGCTAGCAGCGCCGTTTCCGCCTCTAGCGGATCTAGTGACGCAATAGAAAAGTCCTCTACAGGCCGGGAACATACGCTTCCAGTTTACCCGGCCTCAGCCGTGGAGGCGCGTCCCGTGCAGCCTCTGGTGCAACCCCTGGTGGTGGTGCACCGTTTTCGCCCGCAGCTTCGGCAGAGGATTGCGGCCATGCGCCCAACGTTGCTCCGCCGAAACATGTTTGTTCTGTGCGGCAGCGAGAGCTTGCGCGCCGAGGTGGCGCGCGGCGTCGCCGACCTCCAGCTGCTGGTGGTGAGCGCGGACGCGGGCGGCGCCGTCGAGGAGGTTTATCTTCACACGGAGGCCTACGGCTGGTGATGAGATAGGGGTTTTGGGTTGAGAGCTATAAATAGAAGTCCGAAAGGTTGCGGTGCCCCGCCGCATCTCGCAGTAAGTAGGCAACGTCTCGTAATACCTAGAGAGCGCTATGCGGCTGGCGGCGTGAAACACCAGCGTGTAGATTGTACTGTGACGGGGGGGGCTACATCCGGTCGGCGCCCCCCGGTTCGTGGCGGCTTTTTATAGTCGGTTCTTATGTGCGGAGATGTTTTGGACGGACTTGGAGTAGTAGCTCTTCCTGATGGCGAGCATAGCGGAGCTTCTCAACTATGCGGGCGACGCGCCCGCTCCACGACGGCGTGCGCGTCGCGGCTCGGTGGTGTCGCGACGGAGCGTTGCGGCGCCCGCTGCGGCGCCAGCGCGGATCAAGGCGAGTCTCCTTGCCGACAAGCGGTTTGTGCGGCTCGCGATTCGCGGGCGGCTGACGCGGCGGCTGCTGAACCACCTGCTGGCGCCAACGGGTCCGAAGCTCCACGTGAAGTCGTTGGAGGCGGGTCTACGGGTGAAGCTCACGTTGGCGCCGTCGTTGACGGCGCTCTACCACAGTTTGGTGCTGTTTGCACACAAGAAGAAGATCACGCCTGTAAGCGCGTGGACACGATGCAAGGGGAGGGACGGGGAGGGCGGAGAAGGGAGCGACGCTACGGAGACTAGGAAAGGTGGTACAGGTGCAGGTGCAGGTGCAAGTGCAGGCGAGGGAGGGGAGGCCTGGGGGACGGTACGGGGGGAGGTGCGGGAGCAAATACGGGAGCAGGTTAAGCGGGAGCGGTCTCCGCTGCTGGAGCGGTCTTTTCATCTGGGCGAGTATCAAGGATTGCGAGAATCGCGTGATGATTTGTTGCGCGCTCACAAGGAGCCTGAAAAACGGGGGGTTTCTGGGCGGCGTGCAGCGGAAGCCAGGGCGGCTGTTTGCACGACTCGCAGAAGAGCGGAAGAAAGGAGGGGCAAGAGGAGGGAGTATGGTGAGTACGGGGAGCGAGACGCAAGAGATGCACAAAACCATGCGGAAGATGCACAAAACTGCCCAAACGATGCAAGTGATTGCCCTAAAGATGCAGAAGATTGCCCTAAAGATGCACAAAACTGCCCACACGACGCAAGAGATCACCCACACGACGCGAGAGATGGCCCAAACAACACACAAGATGACACAAACAACGCGCCAGATGCTCCAAACCACGCAACAAAAGCCGAAACACCAGGCGAAACAGGCGCAACAGGTGTGGCAGAAACAGCCGTAGTGAACCACGCGGCGAGCGTGCCTCACGGACTCCACGCGGCTAAAGCAGCGGCGTACCGCGCTGGGGCCGCTGACGCCGAAAAGGGGACGATGCAGGAGAGCCATAGCGAGGTGCAGGTTGAAACGAAGGCAGGGGCAGCCGGCTGCAAATTGGGTAGCGACGCGAGGGACGGCTATGCAAACGGCCATGGCTACGCGGACAGCTACGCGGACGGGCGCGCTGGGCCGGAGACGTGGCTGAGCGTGCACGATGCGGCGATACACCGGAACGGGTTGGTGTCGAAGCTGGTGAAGCTCATTGACAACAACTTGGTGGATCTCCGGGGCTTTTCGAGCAAGACGCTACAGTCGTTTAGCCTCGATGCTGGCGCGGAGAAGCTTGCAGCGTACAATTCGCTTCTGACGGCGGTGCACAGTCTTTTTGGGGTGGTGCAGTTTGTTCTTGTGCGGGTGACGCGGCTGACGTCGGACGACCACGAGGGCCTGGTGGTGCTCAAGCTCGAGACGGCTCGGATGGGGGACTTTGCGTTGGTGGACGACGAGGACTTTGCGGAGGAGATGCGCTACTCCTTGGGCCGCGCCGGCGACGAGCCCAACTGCTTGTTCATCAAGAAGGTGGTTGCGCGGCCGCGGTACAAGTCGGACATGAAGATATACTTGCTTGCCCTGAGCGACAGCTTTGTGCTCTATGTCGACGAGCGCATGTTTCAGCGCGACTTGCTCTTGGGCGTGCTCGACTTGACGGACACCAGCAAGCAGGTGTTGGTCACATTCTCTCCTACGGCGATAATCAAAGAGTACCATAGCTTAATGGCGATGTCGCTGAGTATGAGTGATGGGTAGGTGTAGTGTGGTGAGACTGCTAGTTGTACGAGTACTGTGGATGAGGAGGTGATGAGGAGGTGATGAGGAGGTGAGAATATGAGAGGACGAGTATGGATGAGATTATGGATGAGATTATGGATGAGATTATGGATGAGATTATGGATGAGATTATGGATGAGGAGATGGTGATGGATGAGATGACGTTTATGAAGTGATTGCAATATTGGAGGTGGCCCCATGCGTTCTGGTCCAGATCGGACAATGAATGAATCTAGATCGAACCATAGATCGAACCATGAATAAACCTAGATCGGACATAGATCTGACCATACGTGATCGAACAATAAATGATCGAACCATTCATACCGCTAATAAAGCTCGAACTATTCCTATAAAAAAGCTCGATCGGTTCATATAATAAGGCGAACCATTCATATAATAAGGCTCGAACCATTCATACAATAAGGTCGAGCAACTCATATAATAAACCTCGAGCTGTTCATATAATAAACCTCGAGCAATTCATACAGACAATAAATGAACCTTCATAATAATGGAACCATTAGCAACGGGCAATAAATGACCCGATAAGTGCGGAAGAGGCCGAGAGGCGAAGGAAGAGGAGAATGAAGAGGAGAATGAAGAGGCGAAGGTGGATGACGAGTGTTTGCCCATAATCCGGCGAGGGCAAACATCAATATCATCACGTGGCTAATATGAATATGGTTCACTTGCGAGAGTCCATCATAGAGCCTAGACAATAAAATGTCTATTCAATGATTTCTCGTGAATGATTCTCATTAGCTTCTAAATAGCTTCTGGATGCCTTCTAATTAGCTTCTGGCTACCTTAGCAACATGATTTCCCAAAATGACTGGCTAAGACCAGAGTTTACATAACCGCGATGCAAGGGTCGTACAAGGTATCCTGGCATCCTGACATCCTGCCTGGCATCCTGCCTTCGGTTCCCACCACAGCTTATTGTATAACCAGTGTCGACGGCGATGACTGAGAATTACATCGTATACTAAACATAATAAACCTACTAGACGCTCAACGAAACGCTCTCGTTGTTGATGTACTTGGCAAACGGCTTCAAAGCCTGAGCCACGTCATTAGCCACAAACTTCTCCGTCTGCTGGGGCGCACGGCCCACAAAGGTGGAGGGGTCCAACAAGGTGTCCAACTGGTTCCAGATGGGCTTAAAGTACTCAGTCTTGCGCACACGCTCAATCAAGTCGTTGTCGCCGCCCTGCTGCTTCACAACGTCACTGGCTTGGTGGGAGAGCACGCGAATCTCCTCGTGGCAGTCCTGTCTCGAGCCGCCCTGCTCCACCATCGCCATGATGATATTCTCGGTGGCCATAAATGGTAACTCCGCCATGATGCGCTTCTCGATAACCTTGGGGTACACAACCAAGCCGCTCGTGATGTTGAGCATCGTCGAGAGCAAGATGTCTGCCGTCAAGAAGGCCGACGGGAGCGAGATTCTGCGAATAGCCGAGTCGTCCAAGGTGCGCTCAAACCACTGCACCGACGCCGTTTGGATAGCGTCGCTCAACAAGCCGCCGAGGTGGCGCGAGAGCGAGCACACGCGCTCACAGCGCATGGGGTTACGCTTGTACGCCATCGCGGACGAGCCAATCTGCGACTTTTCAAACGGCTCCTCCACCTCCTTCAAGTTGGCCAAGAGGCGAATGTCCGTCGCAAACTTGTGCGTGGTGGCGCCCAACGACGCCAACGGCGACAACACGTCAATGTCAATCTTGCGCGAGTATGTCTGCCCGGTCACCGGGTAGACCGTGTCGAACCCCAACAACTTGACCAAGGTCTCGTCCAACAACTCAACCTTGTCGTGGTCGCCGTGAAAGAGCGTGAGGAACGACGCCTGCGTCCCGGTCGTACCCTTGACACCACGCAACCCAATGTCGTTGCGGGCACGCACCATGTTGCGCAAGTCCCACAACAACTCCTGGATCCACAAGGTGGCGCGCTTGCCCACCGTGGTGAGCTGCGCCGGCTGAAAGTGCGTCCACCCCAACACCGGCAAGTCCTTGTACTCGAGAGCAAACTTGGACAAGCGGTCAATCACATTCACCAACTTGGGGATGAGCACGTCGTACGCGTCGCGCAAGAATATGAGGTCCGCGTTGTCGGTGACGTAGCACGACGTGGCGCCCAAGTGGATGATGCCGGCGGCGGCGGGACACGTTTCGCCAAACACGTGGACGTGAGCCATCACGTCGTGGCGCACAATCGCCTCCTCCTTCGCGGCGGCCTCGATCTCGGCGTCGGTGATCACCAAGTGCTCGCGCATCTGCGCTATCGCCTCGTCAGAGATCACCAGGAGCCCAACCTGCTGCTCGGCCACCGCCAAGTTCAACCACAACTTGCGCCACGTGGAGAAGCGGTTGCGCACGGAGAAGATCAGCGACATCTCCTCCGACGCGTAGCGCGACGACAACGGCGTAGAATACTTATCGTAGCCAGACATGGTTGGTTAATCAAGGGATGAGCATTGAATATATAGTTGGCTAATTTATTTTTTTTGACTCTGGTCCAGCCAGACTGGCGACGACGTTGGCGCTGGCGACGACGGCGACGACGAGACTCTTAGACCAACAACGACGACTATGTTGTAAAGACGACTCGTGCAAACACAACGACGTTGTTTGCGTGAAACAGCGACTGTTATTCATAATTCTAGAGCAGGATAGTGATTCGTATCATTCTTTCTTCCTTCTTTCTTCTCCTTCATGTTCTTTCTTCATGTTCTTCTCTTCCTCGTCTCTTTCATCTTTCCTTTTCTTCTCTCTTATCTTTCTTATTCATCTTCTTCCTTCTCGATGTAATCTTTCTTCCTTCTCGATGTAATCTTTCTTCCTTCTCCATGTAATCTTTCTTCCTTCTCCATGTAATCTTTCTTCCTTCTTCTCTTCCCCTCTTCCCCCAACCATCTGAATCCATCCATATTTCCCTTGTTATCATCCATCACCATTTCACCAAATCACCGCTCCTCACCGCTCCTCACCTCTCCTCCTCCTCACTCACAATCTCCTCCTCTTCCCCCGGTTCCTGGTCAAGAAACAACGAGTACACCGCGCTCTTGAAGAGCGTGTGCACGAGCCCGATCTTGGGCTCCAAGCTGCGCAACGTCTCCTCGAGCTGGTGGCTGCCCTCGCCCTCGCCCTCGCCCTCGCCCTCGCCCTTTCGCTCGCTCTTTCGCGCCAACGCGCCCACGTCGCGCGCGAGCGTCTGGAGCTGCGCAGCGAGCCGGCGGTACTCGTCTAGCACGCGTTCTTCAAGAGGTGTCATTATCGTGCTAGAACAATCGTGAAACAATCAAAACATCATGACTACAGAGGTTTCCAGCCCCACCAACGCGACGGCGCCCGCGGGACGGCGGAAGCAGAGGCTCGTGCCGATGCTGCAGCCGCCGAGCGTGCTCAAGCACAAGCTCTGGATCGCGGGACACGCGGCGTGCGTGGTGTTTGGGGTGTTGCTGCTGGTGTTTCAGTTGTTGTGGTTGCCCAACTGGTACTACATGAACTCGATTGCGTACCGGCTCGCGCTTGGCGGCGCGATGGTGGCCTTGACGGCGACGTTCAGCCACCGCTTTGGCCTCCTGTTCTTGCCGCTGCCGGCGTTTTTGCT
This sequence comes from [Candida] anutae, assembly GCA_030566955.1. Lineage (NCBI taxonomy): Eukaryota > Fungi > Ascomycota > Pichiomycetes > Serinales > Debaryomycetaceae > [Candida] anutae. The sequence goes on along the minus strand of JAKUBP010000046.1, from coordinate 23,379 downwards.
TGCACAGCAAAACTTTCAGTACTTGGTGCTTGCGGGCGTGTGGACGGTGACGTTCAAGTCGTCGTTCAAGCTCTTTCCGTACATCGCGGTGCTGGCGTTGCAGTTGCTGAGCCACTTTGGGGTGCTGGTGGTGACCAAGGCGGCGCCAGTGATCACACAGGGCATCGCGCTTAGCGAGGCGGTGATGCTCGTGTACTTGGTGTTGCGGACGCTCTTGTTTCGGGGGACGGCTGGGTACCAGCTCGTGGTGTCGTTGCTCTTCTTCTGGCTCCGGGTCTTGTTTGACCCCAACACGAGGAAGTACGTGGGCAAGTGGATGGCCAAGGCGGACCTGCAGGTGTCGGGACACAGTGCCGCCGTTGACCACGCGTGGGAGTCTACAAAGAATGTGTTTGAGACGCACATACAGGAGGGGGAGATCAAGGGGGAGTAGGAGAAGGGGAAGGGAAGGGTGTAATTAATATACAGAAGGGAAGGGTGTATAATTAATATACAGAAGGAATGGAGGAATGGTGGGAGGAAATAGTAGGAAATAGTAGAATGAGGGGAGAGCGGTAGGGTGTGGTAGGAGATAGGGAGTGATATGAATGTGAGAGAATGTGAGAGAATAGTGGATGAAGGAGAATAGTGGATGAAAGGAGAATAGTGGATGAAGAGAGAATAGTGGATGAAGAGAGAATGGATGAAGAGAGAGTGGATGAAGAGAGAAGGGATGAAGAGAGAATAGTGGATGGCAAATAGTAATAAGGGTGGTACGATTAGAGATGGAGTGATAGGGAGAGGAAATAGTACGGAATTCAGGAGTAGAAATGGTGGGTGAAGTAGGGAATGAGAGAATGAGAATAGTAGGGAGAGGGAGGAGTAGAAATAGTAGGGAGAGGGAGGAGTAGAAATAGGGAGTAGAAATAGTAGGGAGAGAAGCAGGGGTGGTGGAGAATGAGAGAGAAGAGTAGAGAGAAGGAGAGAGCGAGAGAGAGAATGGTAGAGATTAGTAGGGAGAGTGAATAGTAGGAAGAGCAGTGGAAGAGTAGAGAGTGAGTAGTAGGGAGAGTGAATAGTAGGAAGAGCAGTGGAAGAGTAGAGAGTGAGTAGTAGGGAGAGTGAATAGTAGGAAGAGCAGTGGAAGAGTATATAGGTTATCCTGCATATACCCATCTCAACCAATAGGGAAGATAGAGACACGGGAGAAGAGAGAAGGGAGAGGAGAGCGAGCGAGAGTGTGGGCGAGCGAGAAGAGAGCTCGATTAGAGAAGAGTGGAGTGCACTAGAAAGAACTGTGAATGGCAAACGAAGTTTTATATAATTTGTAAATTGTGTTTTCCACTCAACAAAACCACACCTCAGTAGAGTCGACTCCTGATGTCTGTACCTGTGACTTACCAGCTTGGAACAGCGCCCATAAAGGACCACGTGTTCTCACACGACCGCACAGTATTGGCGGTGGCAAAAGGCAATGCGGTAGAGGTGTACCGTGTTGGTGGCGCGGCGCCAGTCTTGATTGCAACGTTGGCGGGCCACGACAAGGTCGTCACGTCGGTGGACGTGTGCGGCGACGGCAGCGGCCGTATCGTGACGTGCTCGCAGGACCGCAACGCGCTCGTGTGGACGCCGCGTGGCGACGGCACGTATGTCCAGACATTGGTGCTTTTGCGTATTAACCGGGCGGCCACAGTGTGCCGCTGGTCGCCGAGCGGCGCCAAGTTTGCGGTTGGCCTGGCCGACCGCATCGTGGCGGTGTGCTACTACGAGGAGGAGAACGACTGGTGGGTGTCGAAGCACTTGAAGCGGCCATTGCGGCTGACGATTACCAGCTTGTCGTGGCACGCCAACGGCGTGCTCTTGGCGTGCGGCCTGACGGACGGACACGCCCGCGTCTTTAGCAGCTACATCAAAGGCCTCGACGAGCGCCCGGACGCGACGGTGTGGGGCTCGAAGCTCCCGTTCCAGACCTTGTGTGCGGACTATGCGACGCACACGGGCGCGTGGGTCCACGACGTGGCGTTTACGCCTGACGGAGACGCGTTGGCGTATGCCGCTCACGACGGGTCGGTAACGTTTGCACACCCGTCTGGAGAAGGCGAGCCTCCCATAGCCGTCCACGCGGTGGAGACGGGCCACTTGCCGTTCCAGCTGGTTGCGTTTGTGCTGGACACCAAGCTCGTTGCGGGCGGCCACGACGGCCGCGCGGTAGTGTTTGAGGGCGGTGTCAGCGGCTGGCGCGAGACACGCACCGTGGGCACGAGCCTGGCGGCGGCCGCGGTAGTGGCTGAGCCTGGAAGCGACGACGACGAAATCAGCTCGCACCAGGCCTTGAACATGTTCAAGCAGATGGACTTGAAGGGCCGCGTAGCCAGCACGGTAGCGTCAGCGCCGGAGACCACCATCGTGTCCCTCCGCACCTACGGAACCCAGGTGAGCGCCTCCACTGTTGACGGTAAAATCATCATCTTTTCAGTGTAGGGTACCCTAGTCCAGTTCACTACAATACACAGTCCAATAGTTGCTAAAGTCTACAATATTGTCTACAGTCTTGTTATAGTTATAGTTCTTATTACTATAAACACTACAGACTAAATTGTTAGCATTATTCAAGCGTGGTAATCGTCACTCGTCAGACAAAGAGCTTGGTTGGAGTTATCTTCATGAAATTTTTGGTTCAGAAGCAGAACTGAATGAAATACTTGTTCTCATCACTAGTGACGTCTAAGTATACGTACAATTACTGTAGGTTAGTACTGGTTTAGGGCAAACAGTTCCAGATCAGATGGTGATGCATGTATTATCCATGGCTCAGGGTTCACCGGGACAAAAGTGTGAGATATCATCATTTGGAACGCTGTCGCACATACCTGTTGCTCAGCAGAAGGACCAGCCTTGGCCGGCTGCAGTCACAAACAGTCGGTGCAGCTGAGTTATAGTTTGAAATGGACGCTTTTAAGCAAATTTTTCGGGCCGGGTAACCCTTAGGGTTTAGAATGATGGTCTGGAGGAGCACTGAGGTGACGCCTGGAGGTCTGAGGTGAGTGAAGTGAAGGTGAAGCCTGGAGGTCTGAGGTGAGACGAAAGGAGATGAGTGAAGGAGTGAAAGTGAAGGTGAGTGAACTGAAGGAGTGAAGTGAAGGAGTGAAGTGAAGGAGTGAAGTGAAGGAGTGAAGGAGTGAGGATGAAAGTCTGGAGATCTGGAAGTTGAGTGAGTCTGTTTTTGGAGGCCTAGGAGGTGAAGATGAGTCTGCGATGTTACGATGATGTTACGACGAGAAACGCAAGACTTTACGAAGCAGCGCTTATTGTGCTTCTCATTGCGGATAGTCTTTTCTTGTCCTGAATACTCAATATCCGCCGTGAACTCTGTAATCTAATCGATATATGATCATGTGACGGTAGTCATGTGATGCATTTCCGAGGGAGACGGGCAAATGAGCACGGTTGGCAGGGCTAACTCCTGTCTCACTAGCGTGTAACTCGCTCCGACTTCACTAGCGTCTAGACAGCACCTATCTGGAATCTATCTGATGTTCAGGCAGCTCCTTCCCTCTCCTTCTCCTCCGCCACGCCTCCCCACCAAGAGCTGGATCCCCAGCTCATTGCTTGCCTGCCCTGAATCAAACCATATACAGACCGGAACTCCGGTACCCGGAATTCTACAATCCATACCGGCAACAATACGCGGTTAGGCGCGTGTAGTTGGCGGCCGCCCTCTGGCGGGAGGGGTGGACTAGGCCAGTGTACATGACGCGCACCGCTTCTCTTCCCCTAGCTAAAAACTTGCCCGCGCGCACGTTTGCGGGCGCAGCGCCAACGCCAGGCTCATCGCCGGTAGCGCCAGCCATACCAGCACCACCAGCGCCACGCACGCGCCACGCAGCCGCGCTCTCGCAGCCGCCAGTCTCTCGCTGACGATTGCCGTCAGCAGCACAGCCTCGATCGGACCTCGCGACTCCGAGGCGTCCGCGGCATCGCCATCATTGCCCATTTAGAATCACATGTCGGGTTACCCGGCCACAAATAGGTTCTGTGCGCACTACAAGACCGCAACAACGAGGCGTTGGGTATAGTGTCCGTGTAACCATGAGCGAGCGCGAGACTAGTCCTCCCGTCCCGAGCGGCGCTGCGCTGCCGCCACGCATTGGTCTCCACAAGTCTTATTCCATCAATGTTGCGCGTTTGGCTCACGCGCTGGGCCTGGCGGCTCCGCCCTGCAGCGGGCCTGCTCTTCGCTCGACACCGCTGCCTGGCTGCGACCCGCTCTCGCCTGGCGTTGGCGGTGGCGTCGGCGGAATGGTCCCGAACGGCGCGCTGGCCGCGCCGCCGCACATTCTGCGTCGCTACTCGGTCCCCGCGCCCGTTCCCGCCCCGCGCCAGCCGCTTCTTCACCAGCTCTTGTCCAACCACTACCCGGTTACGAACCCCAACCCCGCCTTTGACGGGAGCGAGATATACAGCGGCCACAACACGAGCGCCTTCTTTGAGAGCGCGAGTCTCTACTCGGCGGACGTGGCGGCTGACGAGCGCCGCTTGAGCGTGATTGCGAGCTTGCGGCCGCACCGCTTGATTGGCAGCTTTCAGGCGTTGTGTGCGTGGACAGACTACTTGGTGGACGTCCAGCTGGTTCCACGCAAGGTGCGGAAGTTTTACGAGGAGCAGAACTACTTGATTGAGCGCTTTCAGGTGATTGACAACTTTTTAGATGCTGGCAAGATGCACTATAACATCTTGTCCAACTATGGGGGGGACACTTTGTCTACGCACATTGAGACGGAGGAGGAGTACCGCGATGGGGGCGCGAGTCCCGACGATAACGCGTCGCAGAGGTCAGACGGCGACGGCGACGGCGACGAGGAGTTTGACGCGTTATTGCCCAAGATCCCGCTTAAGAAAGGGCCGAGCGTCATCACCAATGCGTCCAAGCTGCGGTTTTACGATGTGCCAGGCAACATCGACACCGAGTATGCGGAATTTTTGGGCTACAATGAGGAGGAGTCCAACAGACAAGTTTACATTGCCATCTTGGTGAACTTTTTCATAAACTTTGTCTTGTTGCTGGGCAAGATCGCGGTACTGTTTTTGACCAACTCCATCTCAGTGGTTGCGTCCTTGGTGGACTCCATCTTGGATTTCCTCTCCACCTTTATCATCTACATTGCTAATCTGTTGACCCGCCAGCGCAACTGGAAAGTTCAGCATTCTTACCCGGTGGGCCGCTCGCGGTTGGAGCCGTTGGGAGTGCTCATATTTAGTGTGATTATCATCATCTCCTTTTTCCAAGTTGGCCAGGAAAGTTTCAAGAGGCTCTTTTTGGCCCCAGCGGCTGATCGCTCTACCGCAAAGATTGGCAATGACGCGATCTCAATCATGTCGTTGACGATTTTTGCCAAGATTGGTTGCTGGGTGTGGTGCTCCAACAGCTCGTCGAGTTCTGTACAAGCACTTGCGCAGGACGCCATGACCGATATTGTCTTTAATACGGTTTCTTTATTAATGCCTACAGTGGGGTACATTTTTAGTATTTGGTGGATGGACCCGCTCGGTGCTCTTTTATTGTCCATTTACATCATCGTATCGTGGTGCAAGACCGCGTATGAGCATATCGACAACTTGACTGGAGCCGTGGCCGATCCATTGGATTACAAAGTGGTGTTGTACCTTGCATATCGCTTCGCAGAGCTGATCAAACAAATTACTGCTTTGAAGGTGTACCATGTAGGCGACACCCTCAATGTGGAGATTGATGTTGTTTTTGCGTTGGAAGAGTTTAACTTGCAACTCAAGGACTGTCACGACATTGCAGAAGCCCTTCAATACTCCATCGAAACATTGCCAATGGTGGAGCGGGCATTTGTCCACATTGACTATATGGAAGGCAACTACAAGGGTCATCTCAAGTGATTGTGGCTACAAAGTCATGAACTCACTCAGAATCATGGAACTCACTCAGAATCGAACTCATTCAGAATCTTGGACTTCACTGAATCATGGAACTACACAGAATCATGGACTCCACTGAATCATGGAACTACACAGAATCATGGACTCCACTGAATCATGGAACTACACAGAATCATGGTGCTAAGAATCCTTGCGATTATTCACTATATGAATCTTATTGGTGAAGGGGTTTTTTATTCTCCATCTAGAATATATTTTAGGCATTTTTTTTGAATGCAACGAGGTAATGTCATCAAGAGTTTTGCATGCGCTATTACTTTAGAACAGCCCTTATTGAGACAATAAACCATCGCGAGACAGATACAGTATTTATGGCCTTTTAAGGCGTCCATTGGTCTTTTAATCACCTATTATTTTCAGCGCAGCCAAGAGCCCGGGTGTGCGCTAGACATCATTAATTAAAGGGAAATGTTTGAATCAATACACTTTTCAATCCAACTTCGTACTTTCCAAGCACATCGTAGTGGTTGCCTCTAGCAACGCGGTTAAACTTTTCTATCAAGTACCGCACATCATTCAAGATTGATTTGACTTGTTGGTCGCCATAAGAAATGTCCTCTGAGTATCCTGGCATCAGCTGCCTGTCTAAAATTCTGCGGAGTACCTTGAGGACGCATATTCCACTAAAATAGAAGCAAAAGTGAATTTGATCCAGCAAGTAGGCGAAATAAGAGTCATTTTCAATTAGCCTAATGCACTTGATAACCTCACAGCCGTGATCTAGTATTTCAGACAACGGCGGAACCTCAATGTTTACCAAGAGCAGATCCAAGTTGCTCTCATCAAACTGAGATGTTGCCGCTGCCTTTGTAGCGTTTGAGTTGTAGTTCAAAATGACAAGCATATAACAAAAGTTGTAGCACAACTCGACAAACTGGAGTCCCGGTTGCGCGAAAAGGTATTCCCACTGATCGTACCAAGCCCGTATCTCCTCGCGCGTTGTCTGAAAGCCAAACTGCGCCTCTTCTATTGAGCTGTAGCCGTTGGCTACGCTCTGCAAGTAATTGTATGCAATAAACAAGATTCCAATTTCACCAACCATACGCCCGTCAAAGTTGGTGGCACACGGCAAGCTAAGCGTGGTGCTGCAGTAGCTCAAGCGAATCTCGTCAACCACTGACATTCTACCGGAGAATATGCAGCTAACGAGGTGGACCAAGCACAAGTGGTTGTAGACGCGCATGATGGTGAGTGTCTGCTGGTCATCAGACTCTTCCGCGCTCGTTAGAGTCGAGAAGGAAGGCCAGCACATTGGCAGGACAGTGCCGTTTACGATTTTGCTGCGCTTTCCAAACACCGTTTTCGTCATAAACGAGGTGATACCCATGCTGGATAGGTGCCAAGCGTCCAAGTTCAAGTACTTTAGTGCTGACACGTTTTGGTTCTGAGCACCCGTGTAGTCCGCGTCCCCCCGGATCACAGCGGCTGTAGTGATGGACGTGAGCGTGATGGAGTAGATGGACAAGATTACCAACGTTTGCAAAAACTCCAACCCGCCCTCGGGCTCTGTCCCCCCAGACAAGATCGAGTGCTGCGCCACCGTCTCGTTCAACTTGATCACCATGTGCAGCATCAAGCCGCAGTACGTGCTTTTCATCCTGTCCAAGCTGCTTGACGTGCTGTGGTCAGCAACGTTCAACGAGTATCGCAACGAAATCGCACAACACGCCCCCAAAAGCAAGCTCGAACGGTCCCTAATCAAACCAATCAATTCACTAGTAGAGATGTTCATCGGTAGCGATATCCAGCGCCCGTAGTTGCGCCGAAAGTCGTCCATCAAGTCCACAGCCTCTGCCAGCGTCAAGATCCCCAACGTCACCGCGTCGTCGTGCGACCGCGGCGCCGCCCCAGCATCGTCCAAGTGCAACAAGTGAGCTATCGACGTCGGAACGTCCTCCAACTTGACCTGGTCCCGCGCGAGCGCAAACGGAGCAGTATTCATGGCACCGCGTGCACGCTCAAAACTCGACCGCGGCGTCCCGTCGTCCTCGGGACCGCGGCCGCGACCGCTACCGAGTACCGGCTCGGGCGCGAGCCCGAGCCCGAGCGCGTCCGCGCCCGCGCCCTTCCTCGGGGCCCCGCCCCGCCGCAAGAGGTACAAGATCTCATTCACCCCGTGGTAAACATGGTCCAACTTGTGGCCCCCATCCACCGGCGGCGGCGTCGCCTGCTCCACCGACGGCGCCTCCAGGAACGAGCACCGGCTGTTGAGGAACGCGCACCGCAAGCACGAGTTGGGGTTGTCGGGTCCCCGGAAGCAACGCGTCTTTTGCCGCCGGCAGAGGTCGCACGCCTTGAGCGTCCGCGACGCCTGGCCCATCTTGCGGTTGAGGTTCACGCCCGCGCGCGCGTCCACGCTCACGCGACGCTTCTTGCCGTCGCCGTCGCCCGCCACGACGTGCTGGTCGTTGGTGCCTGCCTCCATCACCGCCAGTAGTTGTAGATTTTTAGATAAAACCGATAGAAGCGCTGGTTGCTGCGATCAACGGCGGCTACGATTGTCAGTCAACGGTTACAAGGCAGCGGCTAAAGGCGGCGACGCGGCGAGTCGCGGCGGGTCGCGGCGCGGGCGCCGTTTCGCGAGCAAGGCCTCCGGACGGGCTCGTAACCGCGACTACTGCAGGGCAGTGGGGCCAGTGATAGGCCAGTCGTTAGTGATGGCCAGTAATAGGCCAGTCGTTAGTGATGGCCAGTGATGGGCCAGTCGTTAGTGATGGCCAGTGATGGGCCAGTCGTCAGTGATGGCCAGTGATGGGCCATTGCGCCCTTGATAGATGATCAGTCTTGGCGGTCTATACAGTGTATCTTCAGACATGAATAAAATAGTTGCCCGATTGGTGGCCATGGTTGGGTGTTCATGGCATGGTTCATGGAGGTTCAGACTCTCATAGATTATGGTCATTGTGGACAGTGTGTGGTCATATGGTCATAGTATGTTGGTCGTTGTATCTCTTATATTTATATTGACCTGGTTTCATCAGATGGAATGTCACTGGATGCCTGTTTGTCGCCCCTGAGTGATGGGTGATGATGAGTGACTGATGTAGGCAGATGGCGAATCACCAATCTCCCGTTCGAACCCTCTTCAATATCCCGTTCGAACCCTCTTCAATATCCCGTTCGAACCCTCTTCAATCTCCCGTTCGAACCCTCCTCATGATCCTACTTCATTTCTCCTACTCGTCAAAGCTGGCCCAGTCAATCTTTTTGGAATCGAGCTCATCAAGCATCTTCATCAACTTTTCTGCCGCCTTGGCCTCCTCCTCCTCGCGCCGCGCCTTCTCGGCCCGCAACTCTTCCTGGCGCTGCTGCTGCTGCTTCTTCGGATCGGTACGCAACCTGTCAGCGAGACTCGGCACAGGCGCAACACCCAGCGCCGCGTGTCCCCGTTCCTGGCGCCGTGGAGGGACTACCCGCTCAGGCTTGGGAGTCGCTGCCGCCATAAGAGCTGCCGCGCGACTCTCGTTGCGCACTGGAGCTGCTGCCCGTCCATGTATGTGGCCGTGACTGTGTCCGTGACTGTGTCCGCCTCCATGACCATGTCCCTCTCCCCTTGCACCTCCTTGCCCCTCTCCCCTTCCTGCTCCTTGTCCACCCCCCGGCGCTATTCTCTCTGCAAGCGTCCTCGGGCCAACCGGCGTTATTCTCTCTGCAAGAGTCCTTGGGCCAGCCGGCGTTATTCTCTCTGCAAGAGTCCTGGGACCCGCTGGCGTCGCTCCGATCCTGGGGCCAGCTGGGGCCTTGTCTACAACCTTTCCAGCCTTACCCACCGTCTCTCGCAAAGGACGACGGTCAGACTTGCGCCGTCGAGGACCATCAAAACCCTCCTTGGTGTTTGAGTCCTTCTCCTTCGTGTCCTTCTCCTTCGTGTCCTTCTCCTTCTCCTTCTCCTTCGTGTCCTTCTCCTTCGTGTCCTTCTCCTTCGTGTCCTTCTCCTTCTCCTTCAGCTCTCTACGACTTCCATTCGCTGATGGACCTGCACCCACCCCCTGTCCGTGCCCCACGCTCTCCCTCCGTGCGCGATCCCCCTTACTCTTTCTCCGGTGTTTGCCCTCGCCCCTCTCCCCCGCCTTGTCGGTCGCAATCACATCTGCCCACTTGCTCGGCAAAGGATCTGTACTCGCTGGGACGGGAGCAGCGACTGTCACACCCGCTGGGGCCAAACCCGGGCCCGATCCCGCCGGCTTGCGCGCCTCGTCGCCCCGCCGGCGCCGGCCGTCGCGTGGCCGCTTGTCGTCCATCTTCTGCGCCGCAGACACCAACTCAGCGTCGCTCGCCCACTTGGAAGCAAGACCAGTCATGGTTGTAGATGGTGGTGGTGGTGGTGGCGATGGTAGTAGCAGTACTAAAGACGTGTTGTCGGTGTTGGCGTTGCTGTCTTTTTGGCTGCCAAATTGCCCTTTTCGCACACACACGTGCCGCTGGTCCGCAAAATGGCCGCTTTGAGGGCGGCTGTTAGCCAAAGGAGAGTCTGGCTGGCGGTGGCGGCAGGCGGCTTCTGCGAGCTTCTGGTGGCCTCGTGGACGCCGCCATTGGCTTTCCCGGCCCCGGATTGGCCAAACTCGTGACTTTCTCGTGACTAGCCGATTTTGGCGGGCAAAACTGGGCCGAAAACTTTTGCCGCTAGCAACCACCACACCCCAATGTCTTTTAGCAGCTTTGACCAGGCGAGCGAGTTGCGCGCGTGGAGCGCGTTGAAGGAGTCGTTCGATGCACGCGGCAAGTCGTTTGACGTTGCTGCCGCGTTTGCCGCTGATCCGGAGCGCTACTCCAAGTTGAGCAAGACGTTTACCAACTACGACGGACTGCTGATCTTGTTTGACTTTAGCAAGAACCTTGTGGACGACGCGATTGTGGGTCAATTGCTCCAGTTGGCGCGGGAGGCGAACGTTGCGGGCTTGCGGGACGCGATGTTTGGCGGAGAAGCCATCAACTCGACGGAAGGGCGTGCGGTGTACCACGCTGCGTTGCGGAACCGTTCGTTGCGGGAGATGAAGGTAGACGGGGAGGACACGAGTGCGGGCGTGGACGCTGTGCTCCAGCACATGCGCGAGTTCCTGGAGCTGGTGCGGCTGGGCGCGTGGACGGGCTACACCGGCAAGCGGATCACGGACATTGTCAATATCGGTATTGGCGGTTCCGACTTGGGTCCGGTGATGGTGACGGAGGCGTTGAAGGCGTACAGCCAGGACGGGCTCCGCGTGCACTTTGTGTCGAACATTGACGGCACGCACATCGCGGAGACACTCAAGCCGTTGCTGGCGGAGCTGACATTGTTTTTGGTGGCGTCAAAAACGTTTACCACGGCGGAGACGATTACGAATGCCAACCTGGCAAAACGCTGGTTCTTGGAGCACGCAAAGGAGGAGAGCCACATTGCCAAGCACTTTGCCGCGTTGTCGACCAACGAGGAGGCTGTAGCGGCGTTTGGCATTGACACGCGCAACATGTTTGGTTTTGAGAACTGGGTGGGCGGCCGCTACTCGGTGTGGTCGGCAATTGGTCTTTCTGTCGCGCTCTACATTGGCTTTGACAACTTTGACGCCTTTTTGCGCGGTGCGGAGCTGGTTGATGCGCACTTTTTGCTGGCGCCCTTGGAGGACAACATCCCAGTGTTGGGCGGCTTGCTCCTGGTATGGTACAACAACTTCCACGGTGCGGAAACGCACTTGGTGGCGCCGTTTGACCAGTACTTGCACCGCTTTCCCGCGTACTTACAGCAATTGTCGATGGAGTCCAACGGCAAGTCGGTTACGCGTGGCAACTCGTTTACCGACTACCAAACCGGCACGATCCTCTTTGGCGAGCCGGCCACGAACGCGCAGCACTCCTTCTTCCAGTTGGTGCACCAGGGAACCAAGTTGATTCCCGCGGACTTTATCCTCGCTGCCAAGTCGCACAACCCCATTGAGAACAACTTGCACCAGCGCATGTTGGCGAGCAACTACTTTGCCCAGGCCGAGGCGTTGATGGTCGGCAAGAGCGACAAGCAGGTGCGTTCAGAGGGCGCGAGCGCCGAGTTGGCGCCGCACAAGGTGTTTTCCGGTAACCGTCCCACCACCTCCATCTTGGCGCAGCAAATCACGCCTGCCGCGCTCGGAGCGTTGATCGCCTACTACGAGCACGTTACGTTTGTCGAGGGCGCGATCTGGAACATCAACTCGTTTGACCAGTGGGGTGTTGAGTTGGGCAAGGTGTTGGCCAAGGCCATTGGCTCGGAGTTGGACACCCCTGACAAGGTTACCACTCACGACCCCTCCACTAATGCGTTGATCAACAAGTTCAAGGAGTGGTCTGCGTAAGGGCTTGATTAAGGACTAGGATCTGATTAGAGACTTAAGGATCTGATCAGAGACTTAAGGATCTGATTAGAGACTAAGGATCTGATTAGAGACTTAAGGATCTGATTAGAGACTAAGGATCTGATTAGAGACTTTAGGATTTGATTGAAGATGCGATGATTGGAAGTTAGTAGCCTTGCGATTAGTATAATGTTTAAACACGAATCAAGATGTAGGGAGAAGGGAGGAGAAGAGAAGGGAGGAGGAGAGTAGAGAAGAGAAGAGAACAATACTGTAGATAATAGTACTAGACTTCAATTCGGTATAGCCAAAAAAAGTTTAGTAGCCTCATCGCAATGCACAAAACAGACGCTGAACAGGCGGCCCTGGCGGCAGAGCTGGCGGTCGGTGGCGGCGAGCGGGCGGTCGGCGGTGGCGAGCGGGTCGGGACTGAGTCGCCGCGCGCGCTGGAGCTGGAGCTGGAACGTGAGCCGATGCCCGAGTTTGACGAGGACGCTGAGCTTGACAACCCGTTGCGTGCGCTCATTGTGGTCAATGCTGGCGATAACAAGGACGTGCACGTTGGCGACAACGAGATGGAGGAGCGCATGCTCGACAGCGTGCAGAGTTTCAAGGACATGAACCGCTTTTTCGATACCTTTGACGACAAGGTTGCGATTCCCAACGAGGGCCATATCAAGTACGATGTGGGCAGTGACGGTTTGGTGGTGATTGTGGTCGATACGGTGGAGTTGCGCGGCAAGGTCTTGAGATTTATAGACGCCTTCGTGCAGGGCGAGTCCGAGGGCGAGTCTACGGCCAAGAGGACCAGGAGGTAGTGTAGAATACATAGATGTGGGAGAGAAGAGGGAGAAGAAGAGAAGAGGGAGAAGAAGAGAAGAGGGAGAAGAAGAGAAGAGGGAGAAGAAGAGAAGAGAAGAAGAGAAGAGAAGAAGAGAAGAAGAGAAGAAGAGAAGAAGAAGAAGACGAAGAAGACGAAGAGAGGAAGGTCGATAGAACGATCTGGCTCTAAAGTACTAGTCAGGAATAAACAATATCGAAAAATACGTATTACTCCTAATGAGCGGCCGGGACTGGAGACGGATAGACATCGACGCGTACGAGACGGACACGCACATGGTGGCGGCGGAGTTGGTGCCGGACCTTCCGGTCACCGCGCACGCGGATGTGGTGGCGGTGTCGTTGCTGGCGCGGCAGGCCTTGTCGGCGGGCAAGTTTGGCGACGCCTTGGCCTTGGCCTTGGACGCGGCGCCGTACGTGGCCGCGGAGGAGACCAAGAGCTTGCATTCCGAGACCGTGTTTGAGGTCTTGTGCTCGATCAAGAACAACCACAATGTGAGCGACTTGTCGCTGTTTGTAAAGCGGTTGACGCCCGCGCAGCAGGACACGCTCGTCAAGTACCTCTACAAGACGATGGCGACGAGCTACGGCGCGAAGCAGGGCGGCTTGTTGTTGAGCTGGTTCGAGAAGACGGTTGAGATCACTGGATTGGGTCCAATTGTGCGCTACATGTCGGACAGACGAACTGTTTAGCAATGTATAGTACGTTACAAAAATATCAGTATTAAGCATACGGGTATGGGTATGGGCGTGATGACACGAGAAAAGAGAGTAGTGGGGAGGTTGTAGTGCGGTTCTTGTAGCAGTTGTAGTGCTGGTGGTGATTAGGCAATTGACGGTTTCTGCAACTTTGACTTGTGTTTTGGGGTACCGCTGCTGTGGATCTTTCTCTTCTTCTTGTCCTTGGACATGGCGTTGATGAGCGTCTTGTAGTTGTCTGCCTTTGACGGCGACAAGATCTTCTTCTTCTTGTCGGGCGACAGCGACAAGGCCGGCTCTGGCGAGGAGCGGAGGAGGGAAGGCGTCTCCTGGCGCACAAACCCATCCTCAAAGATGTCGTGGCCGTCAAACGGCTTGGACACTCTGAACGGATCGGAGAGTGCGAGCGACTGGACGTCGTCGTCCACCAACTGTCTTTTCAACGAGGCGATAACCTGTTCGTTAGACAGGAGCATGGTTTCGTACAGGTCCTTGGCCACCAGGTGCTCGGACTCGGCGCGGGCTAAACGGGCCTTGAGGCTTGCCACCATCTCCTTGCTCTCCTGCAACTCCAAAGATACGGTACGGGCCTCTGTTTCAAACGACTCCAATTCGGTACTAAGCTTGGTGTTGGCGGAAATGTGTTTCTGCTCCGCTACCGCGCGGCTAGAGAGCTGTGCCGTCAAGCGCTCGTTTGCCTGTTCGGCGCTCGTCAATGCTTGCTTAAGCGCAGAAACCTGCTGTTCGAGGGCGACAACATCTGTGTTTTGTGTGGCCTGCTGAGACTCTTGAGATTGTAATTGAGATTCTTGTGATTCTTTTAATTGCTGCTCGGTAGCAGTCAATTGCTGCTGCAATTCTTGGATCTGGGTCTCAAGACCTTTAGACTCATTCACAATCTTCTTTAATGAGTTGATCTCTTCTGCATTAGACTCGGAAGTGGCCAACTTTTCCTTTAACAAGATGATTTCGTTGGCATTAGACTCAGCAATGGCCAACTTTTCCTTTAATGAATTGATCTCCTCCACATTAGACTGGGAAGTGGCCAACTTTTCCCTTAAAATGTTGATCTCCTCCGCATTAGACTCAGCCTCAGCCAATTTCTCAGATAAGCGGTCTTTGGCCGTCTCCACCTCGCCAAGTCTCTTTAAAGCATCTTCCACCGCCAGCTGGCTAGTAGCGAGCGCAGCATTGGCAGCAGCCACCTCGCCGGTAGCGGTGGCCCTATACGTATCGAGCTCGAGACGCGTGGCCGACACACGCCGCTCTGCGGCATCAACGGCTGCGAGAAGCTCGGAGTTGCTAGCCTTTAAGGCTGCACACTCGCGCGTGGCCCCCTCCAACTCGCGATTTACGCTATCCAACTCGCGAGTCACGCTACCCAACTTGGAACTGACACTGCCCAACTCGGAACTAACACTACCCAACTTGGAGCCAACACTCTCCAATTGGCGCTCCATCTCCGCCTCCAATTCCCGCTTCAGGGCCCGTGCCTCTGCCAAGCTGCTCTCCCAGCCGCCTGTCATGGCACGCACACCGTCAATGGCCTCGCGAAACAGCGACCGTTCACGCACATAGGCTGCAACCAGCTCCTCGAGCGCTCCCATCTTGTCCGCCATCAACACACGCTGGCGCTCAATCGTGGCCGCCTGCTGCGCGTGATCGCGCAGCAACGTTGCGGCCAGCAGCTGCGATGCGTCCACGGCCTGTAGGCGCAGCAAGAGCTCCTGGCGGTCCGCCTTGAGCCGCTCAATCTCTGCACACATCTCTGCTAAGCGGTCTGCCGGGGTAGTAGCGCTCGTCGCGCGCGGCGCGATGCGCTGGACAGGGCGGTAAGCCCGCTTCGTCGCACGCACAGCGTTCCACACGTTTGTGCGAGCCGTAGGCCGCACAGGGCGCACAGGGCGCACTGAGCGCGCGGCAGTGGCTGCCGTAGCAGCAGTAGCAGTAGCAGTAGCAGTAACCCGATTTTGCGGCACCGGGCGCACGAGCTTCGCGGGTTTCGCGATGCGCTTGCGGCCGAGGGCCGCTGACTGCTTTCGCGGACTCAACGACGCGAGCGTCGGCCGCGCGTAGCTAGGGACCTGGGAGGAAGAAGTCATGGCTGCGAGCTGTGTTGTGTTTACCAACTTGACTGATTGGTAAATGATTATGTAAGTTACCCGGACATCTGACACGTGAGATGTCTCGCGTGACCTTTATCATGTGACTTATGGTAGCGAGGAGCGCGCCTCACCCAAAAGACCAAACCCCAAAGACCAAAGACCAAACCCAAAGACCAAAGACCAAACCCCAAAGACCAAAGACCAAACCCCAAAGACCAAAGACCAAAGACTTCAAACACCTTAAAGTCCTTAAAGATTTAAAATACTTACCTGTGCCTAGATATAGTCCTCTTCCTACCTGACAGAGACCCACCAACAAGACGTAGACTTCTGGCCATCCACTTCCCACTTGAGAACTGTGCCTCACCTACACCTACACGTATGACCTTTAGACCTAACCGTAGATCACGTGAACATACACCTACACATTCTCTCCCAAAGCATCTCCTCTTTGTTTCTCTGTCTCTCTCTTCTGTTCTAATCTCTTCTGTTCTAATCTGTTCTGTTCTAATCTGTTCTGTTCTAATCTGTTCTGTTCTGTTTCGCTCTGTTTCGCTCTGTTTCGTTCTATTCTGTCATCGTAGTGCCTTGCCGTTGCCCTTGCCCTTACCGTTGCCGTTCCACCTGCGTATTTTTGTTCCTGCGCAAAGTTCAGACCTCGTCCGGGTAACCTTTTTCACACGTGGCTTACGTAATCTCTCTTACCCACTCTTTACATGGTCATAATGTGCGGAGCGCGCTGGTTCCGCTCGCGTGCTTCGTTTCCACGCTCGCCGCCGCCGTCCCCTTCATTTTCGCTCTTTTTTGCCCATTTTTTTCTTTTGGGTCCCCGATTGGGGCGATGATTTTTCACCTTGATTTTTCACATTAATCACCGCCACCTCCGTACCAGGGACTATCCGTGTCTCCCTATCCTACTAGCCGTCAGACGGACGCTGAGGAGTACTGCTTGTGAGCTAGCCTGATACACGGCTCTTGTACAGCGCGCTTCCCGTCTCGCTACTTTCCCTGCTCCCGCTGCGGACCCCACGAGCTTTTCACTAAGTCTCGTTGGTTGCGATGCAGCACGCTGTCTACGCTGCGCCAGCGCCCGGGCCGGCGCCGCTCGTGCGCGCGCCCGCCCAGGCGCCCGGCTTCGTGCCGACGCCCGTGTTCTATCCGTGGTTTGCTGGCGGCTACGCGCCGCCAGCGGTGCCGTCCCCCGCACTTGCGGTGAGCGGCGGCATCACCGCGGTGTTGGAGTACGACTTGCACCAGATGAGCCGCTTCGTTGCGTGGTGCGGTTTCGGAATGCTCCAGCAGCGGCAGGTGCCGCTGCCGGACGTTGAGCTGCTGCTTGCGTCGATGCTCTTTGCTACGCGCTTGCCGCTGCTGACGATTTTGCTTGGGTTGGAGTATATGAACCAGCGGTTTGCCGGTTCTCGCCACGAGTTGACGCAGCAGCAGTGTTTTGAGTACATTGTGTTGGCGTTGGTGTTGGCGAACAAGTTTAACGACGACTACACCTTTACCAACCTCTCGTGGCTGGGGGCGGCGGCAGTACCGCTCGCCACCATCAACCGGCTCGAGCGCGAGTGGCTCGCGGCGTGCCAGTGGTCACTCAGCGCCTTGTGCTTTCTGGACAACTTGAAGGTGTTGGACGACTGCTGGCTCGCGTGGAAGAGCCGCTTTGGCGACGCGGCAAGCCAGGATGTGCGTGACGCCCCATACGAGCCATACGACTCGTTTGACGTTTACGACGTGCCCGCTTTGGATACGTACGCCTCTCCGCCGCCGCCGCCGCCGCGCCAGGGCTACACCAGCATCCCGCTGCTGCCCATTGCCCACTTTGACTACTTTTGCCAGCCAACGCCGCAGCAGTCGCCTTCATTATGGGGAATGCTGCACATTTGGCAAGGCCACCACGCGTACGGACTCTACCCGTCTCCGATACACGTTCCCTTTATGCAGCCGCCGCTCCAGCCACTTGCGCCGCTACAACTACTGCTGATGCCGCTGATGCAGCCGCTTCAGCCGCTTCCGCCCTTTTCCCACGCACCGGTCTACTACGGGCCGCTGTATGGAATTATCCCTGCACCGTTGCCGCCGTTGTACGTGCCTCACGACGAGTTTGGCTACTACGACCTGGCCGCGGTCTAACTGAGATGCGTTACGTCCAGTCTTCAACTTAATGGTACTCTGCCATGTAGGCCTCTTTATAGCGTTTAATACTAGTACTGCTACAATAAGAGCTAGAGGACAGGTCTGGGCGTAGCTCAGGGCAGACTAGGCCTCCGACTACACCTAGAGCTCAGGGCAGACTAGGCCTCCGACTACACCTAGAGCTCAGGGCAGACTAGGCCTCCGACTACACCTAGAGCTCAGGGCAGACTAGGCCTCCGACTAGGCCTCCAACTACACCCAAAGCTACGCCTCATCCTTAAACTCCTCCTCGTCGTCATCGTCCTCATCCTCATCGCCCTTTTCCTCCTTCAACTTCTTGGCCTCCTCAGCAAAGTTGATCACCTTGCCGCGTGTCCGCCGTCCGCCAGGAATGATGTTGGACTGGTCAATCTCCAACAACTCGTCCTCGTCGCCGTCGTCCTCCTGGAGCGCGTCTTCGCCATCGCCCTCGTCGTCGTCGTCCTCCTCCTCGGCCTCGGCCTCCTTCGCCTTGGGAACGTCGTCCTCGTACTGTCTTCTCCGACGCTTCTTGGGCTTGTCCTGCTCCTCGCTCGTCCGCTTCTTCTCGCTCTTCTCCTCGCTCGAATTCGCCCCTTCTTTCTCCACCAGCACCGCCGCGGGCTCCTCTACAGCGTCCGCGACACTAGCGGCCGTCTCGGCCTTTTCAACCTGCTCAACTGGCGCCGTCTTGCTCTCGTCCGACATGGTTGGTTTTTTCAATTTTGGTGAAAAGCAACTACATCACCAGTATGAGCGCCGTCACCAGTATGAGCGCCATCACCAAACAGACAAAGTTGAGCGACTTGGTGAACTACCGTCTCCGCATCACCGCCGTGGACGGGCGCCTCTACGTCGGCACGCTTCTCGCGTTCGACAAGCACTTGAACTTTGTATTGGGCGAGTGCGTGGAGAGCCGGCTCACCAAGCGCGCGAAGCGCGAGCTCAGGCAGGCGCCTGGAAAGGCGGTGCACGAGACGCGGGTGCTTGGCTTGGTGATCTTGCGTGGCGACCAGGTGGTGAGCGTGAGCATAGAGAGCGCGCCAGTGCTCAGCCAGCAGCAGCGTGTCCCTGGTCGCGGCACGAGCCGTCCGCTCAAGACACCGGTAAGCGTCAAGGCGCGAATGCAGGGACCTACTCTTAGAAAGAGCGCATAGCAGACACGTCCCTCCCATACTGCACCCAAATAGATCCTACTTAGTCATATATTCCTAACAACAGTTTGAGTTATTCTTGCCCTTCTTCTCCTGCGGCGCTGGCGTGAGCGAGATGGTCGGTCCGCCCGCGCTCGGCTTCGCGCCGCCCTCGTTCGTGTCCAACTGGTGCTTGCTGATCATCTCGTAGATGTTGCGCAACAACTGGTGGAACGACAAGTCCACATTGTCCGACGACAACGCCGACGCCTCCGTAAAGAGCAAGCTATTCTCGCTCGCAAAGTTCTTCGCCTCGTCG
This sequence comes from [Candida] anutae, assembly GCA_030566955.1. NCBI lineage: Eukaryota > Fungi > Ascomycota > Pichiomycetes > Serinales > Debaryomycetaceae > [Candida] anutae. The sequence goes on along the minus strand of JAKUBP010000046.1, from coordinate 3,875 downwards.
GTCGGCACCGCGCGCAAGTGGTCCAAGTCAGACTTGTTGCCGACCAACTCTATCACGATGTTGGCGTCGGCGTGGTCCTTGAGCTCCTTGAGCCAGCGCAGCACCAGCTCGTACAGCTCCGTCTTTGCAATGTCGTACACAATCAACGCGCCCACCGCGCCGCGGTAGTACGCGCTCGTGATGGCGCGGTACCGCTCCTGCCCGGCCGTGTCCCAAATCTGTGCCTTGACACGCTTGCCGTCAATCTCCAACGTGCGCGTCGCAAACTCTACCCCAATAGTCAGTCGCGACTCAAGGTTGAACTCGTCGCGGGTAAAGCGCGACAACAAGTTCGACTTGCCCACCCCAGAGTCTCCGATCAACACGATCTTGTACAAGTACTCGTAGTCGTACGAGTAGTCGTCCGTGTTCTCCGCCATGCTGTTGGCGAGTATCTATTGGAGTTTCAACGAATTTATACGTGTGCGCTACCATATGAACGTCAGGGTGGCCCCAGTGACAACAACGAAGGTGGTGAAGGTGGTGAAGGTGGTAAGGCGTTGGTCGTGATGGTAAGGCGCTGGTGATGGTGACGGTGAGAAGGTGGTAATGATGTTGATAATGAGATGGTGGTAATGATGTTGACTTTGTCTGATTACTACTGTAAATTAAGAGACTGGGAACCTACAGAGCCAAACTCTCAGCCGATGTGGCAACGCACGAGCACAGATGGGTGCACCGTGTGCAGAACACACTATAAGCACAGCTGCATTGTGCAATGCAATACTGGCTTAGTGTTCACACTTGTAGCTCTTGTAGCTCTTGTAGCTTTTGTGCAAGCTTGGCAGACTGGCTGAAAGCGACAGGGAACATAATATCCCACACGCTTCAAGAATATCACACCTTCAAGAATCACGCTTCAAGAATATCACACATGCTTCAAGAATATCACACACCCTCCAGACACACGCTTCTAGAATATCACACACCTTCAAGAATCACACACCTTCAAGAATCACACACCTTCAAGAATCACAGACGCAATCACACGCTCGTACCTGACCCCACATGTCTGAGATCCCCTCCCTCGTATATAAAGAATATATAAAGGTGTAGATCCCTGCAAGACTACAAAAACATAATAGTGATGATGTGTCTGACAAAATGCATTGTGACAAGGCTGACGGGCGGTGTCAAGGAGTAGGTGTGAATTGTCGTCCTTCTTTTACTCTATAAATATATTACAGCATGGGCGCGTTGTAATCCGCGGCCAAGAGCCCCAGCGGTGCCAACGCGCCAAAGTCTGGCACTGCCACGTCCCATTCTGGCCGTGGCGGCGAGCCCACGGCGACGGGATAGTGGCACGGGCGTATGACATTTTTTGCAAAGCTGGTGATGTGCACCTCGTGTAGCTTTACTGCCGATGCAAAGCGGGCGCGCGCCACCGCGACGCTGGTGATGGCCTCGTAGCACGGGTGGTTCAGCTCTAGCGGGAGCAAGCGGCGTGCTTCCGGGTGGTGCACCACCAAGCGGTACAAGTGGGTGCTGCGCACCTGGAGGAACGCAGCGAGGCGCACCAAGTAGGCCACCATGTACTGTAGCGACTCCGCCTGGCGGCGGTAGTCGTCATGGGGCATGACGGACGGGTTGGGCACCGCAAACATGTTGACCATCTTGTCGGCGCTGTTGTTGGCGCCAAACATGTCCAACATGATGGGCGAGTCAAAGTCGCGGAGAAAGAAGAACTTAACCTGCGGCATCACCGCAAACAACGACTTTGTAAAGGTGCGGTAAAAGTGGTACAACACCTGCTCGAGCGGGTCGGCGCGCGCGGGATAGTAGGCGAAGCGCAGGGGAAAGTAGCGGGTCCAGCGGTGGAGCATGCTAAAGAGGATCTCCTGCTGCTGGCCAACATTGTCGAGGCATAGGTTGAGCTGCGGGAGGTAGTGGTCAATGGTTTCATTGACAAACGCCACCAAGTCGGCGTACTTGAGCTGGAGGTACTCCCACTCTGGCACCGCCGCGTGTGCGAGCGCCTGGCGCGCTGCCGGCACGATAATGTCGCCAAACGCGAGTAGTTGCAGCCTGTACTCGTGTAAGAACCCAGGATGGTATGCGGGCATGTACACCAGCCGCACCACGTTGGTCATGAGGCGCAAGTTGACGGCGATCATGAGTGGCGGCGGCAAGATGGTGAGGTTGTACTGCAAGATGCTAAAGAGGCCGTCGCGAAAGCAGGCGGTGCTGCTCGCGGTGGCCTCGGGGTCGTAGAGCGACATCCAGCTAAAGATGTAGCTGATGGACAGGCAGAGCACGGGATCGGTGTTGGTAGTGAGCATCTCGCGCAACTGGCGAATCACCATCGCATAGTGGCGGATACCCTTGGCGATAATCTTGTTGCGCTGGTCCATTTGGTCCCTTTGGCCCGTCTTGTTGCGAAAGCTGGGATCATTGTTGAAGGCGCTATTGACCAAGTAGTTGGCAGTCAAGTTGATCAAGCAGTTGAAGGTGGCGTCGCTCTGTGGCGCGAGGTACACCAACAGGATGAGCCACTTTAAAAAGAGGCTGCGTATGAGCACCAAGGCGCACGTTCCCTCAATCACCAGCAGCCCAATCGCCTGGAGCATGGCCAAGTAGTCGCTATGCGCATTGAGGCGCTGGCGGGCGAGCACGGGAAAGGCGGTGCCGGAAATAGCGCCGGGAAGGTGGGGGGTGGCGTAGGGACGTGCAAGCGCCGGCACTTCCAGCGCGTCAAGCAGGTAAACGGGAAAGATGATGGGCGTCAGCCCGGGAAGACTATCGAGCAAGTTGTCAAAGTCGGTCGTTACACCAACCCTTCTTTCGTCAACACCTCCTAACCGCTCACTAACCCCAATACTTTCACCAGCATTAATCCGTTCACCAGCATTAATCCGTTCACCAGCATTAAGCCGTTCACCAATATTTCCGATGCTTGCACTTGCAATACTGCTGCCACTCCCAATACTGGCACTTCCAATACTGCCCACGCTCCCAATACTTTCGCCCACACCTTCACCAATACTCCCTCCCTCCCTCTCCCGTTCCCTGTCGCCAATGCTCCCGCGCCCGCGTGCACCTGCACTTGCACCCGCCCTAGGGCGCTCTCCAGCGCCGTAGGCGCCTGCGGCGCCCGCCGCGCCTACGGAGCTCGCCGCGCCTACGGAGCTAGCCTCCTCCTCATACTCCTCCCCCTCCCCCTCCTGCTGTGCGCGCAACTCTGCCAACTGCGCCCCCAGGTAGTCGAGGTAGCCGCATCGCACCTTGTGCTTGATGCAGTTTTTGCACGCCGGCAAGTCCTCCAGACATTTCACCCGCCGCGCCTTGCAGTTTGGACAGCCCGTCTTGCTGTTCTTGTGTCGCCGGCGCCGGACGATGGGCGCCTTTTTACGTACCGGCCGCTCCACCAGCTCCATTGCGCTGCCCTACAGGTTTCTGCGCAGAAAAACGTCTTGGATTTAATCTCTACAGTGCCGGCGCCTATATACCCTCGCCCTCGCCCGGTGCCGCCGCCGTAGCCGCCGCCGCCCGTAGCCGCCGCCCGTAGAGCTCCGCCCGTAGAGCCCCGCCGTCGGCGCTAGTCCCGCGGCTAACGCCGTCAGGGCTAGTCGCCTAGTCGCCGCGGACAATAAGGAAAAAGGCTGGCACAATCTCCCGCCCAAAGCCAAAACACGGGCACAATCCGGGCACAATCGGCGCCCGCGACAATCCGGGCATGTGGGCCTGACAATCGGTTCTGACAATCGGCGCCCGCGACAATCTAAATAAAAATCAGATCAAGAAGAAGAAAAATCAAAATCAAAAGCTGAAATATCATTATATAAATTAAATAATTTTAATTGCATATCATTATAAGCAACAGATTCAGGATCATAAAT
>JAKUBP010000045.1:0-84709 GCA_030566955.1 [Candida] anutae | reverse complement strand
GGCCTCTATACGCCTACTAACGACCCTATTTTCTCGCGCCACCGCCATCTGCCCCAGCTGTAGCCACGCCAGGTGTTGTTTCGCAGCGCGCGACACTCCAGGACACCGCCAGAAGCCTGTCACACGAGAATTGGGCGAGCTAGTTTTGGCGTTTGGCCTCTATACGCCTACTAACGACCCTATTTTCTCGCGCCACCGCCATCTGGCACAGCTGTAGCCACGCCAGGTGTTGTTTCGCAGCGCGCGACACTCCAGCACACCGCCAGAAGCCCGTCACACCAGAATTGAGCAAATCTCATTTGAAGTGTTTTATTTGACGGTTAATGGTTTTTTTAGACGCTAGTGGTTGGGTGTGTGCTTGAGTTTTAATCATTTTTTTTATTCTTATAGTGATTATTGTGAACTTCTGTCTTACCAAGGATTAAAGAAGACTTTTAGGATTGGCATTTAATTTGTTATAATTCGGTTCGAAGGATCAGCTTGATGGGGTAGAGAGACCGTGAGAGTGCTAGCAGTATTGTATTCCCATTTTTCTATTCTAATAGATGGAACGCATGTACTTTGTCGTTCTCTCCGTTTATTTCACGCTTTTCCAACCTTCGTCAAATTCTGAGTTGTCTTCTTCTCAGTATATTCGTAATTTTTGGCTGACCTCAATATTAATTAATTAACCACTGGTCCTTATAAATCACCGGAGTTTGAACAATAGTGAGGGAACTTCTGTTATTTGTGAACAGCAATGGTGCCAACTACATTAAGCAAGAATCGAAGATTCAAATGTTTTGCCTGGTAAAAATTTAAAATGTCTAGAATTGGTGAGAAAATCTACACTTTTGAAACAAATTTATTGAAAATATGTTTAGAGGGTATTTACATTGTATAAAGGTGAAACTGGATTGATTTCCAGGCAATTATTCGTAGAATAAGGAGAAATGAATTGAAAATGATACCTCTAATGAACTGTGTTGAGCTTTTTATAAAAAAATTACTCCATCTGCATCTATATTATGCGTATATTTATGGTTTCTTGGAACTCATACTTGATTGGCATGCCATCCATTTCATTGCATAAAGGGTCCTTATAAAGGTATAGCTATTGATTTCTTATTATGATATAGCGGTGACCTTCTGTATTAATTCTGTGTAACACATTATTTCTCGCATTCTTTGATGTGACGTTTAGTGACGAACTTGAGTCGTGCCCCTTAAACCTGCAGAGGCTGATTACAACTAAAATCACAGATTTCCAGCTTACCAGCAGTTTAAGCAGATCTAGCAGACAATTTATGATCAGTAACTTGAAGAATCACCCTACTGCACTAGCTTCTAATGTAGCTGGATAACACTCAGGGTATCAAAATGGACAACTTAGCCGCTTAACAGTTGGGGAAAAAGTAAGGGAAATTTTTTGATGTACAATGCGAAGTTGGCGGAGCGAGTGGGGTCACGTTGAAAAATTAAATGTCACAAGACTGGGTGAGGCAGGTAGTTGGCCCAGTAAGCTCTTGGTAGTTTCTGAGGAGAGTACCAAGCTGTGAGATGAAGCGCTCTTTGAGCGACCTTGCAATTGATCAGTACTCGTTGCGCAGGACCCGCAGAGCTACAGGATCGACATTTTCAAGTGCTGCAGGAGATGCGACTGCGAGAACAACTTGGCAGCTAATAAGCAGCCTAAACCTGTGTCCTGAGTTTTATGCGAGTCCGGAGAACTTGCTGTCTACCACAGTGAGTATCATAAATGACTTATTAGGAAGAGAGGGGCTTTCAACTAGCGATGCTGATTACGCCATGGACTGCTCAGACGACGAAGGATCTTTTCCTCGCCAAGATGAGTACATGATATCCGAGGATGTTGTGCTAATATTCTTCTTGGGTGCACAAGGGAAGGAATTCATACTGGAGATCGAGCTTATGATTCCGCTGAACCTTCAACAGTCCCTAGTGTTTGTATCTCGAAATCTACAAGTCAACAATGGCTCGATTAGTGACAGCACATACAGAGATATGCTATGTGCGAAATTAATAAATGAATTCAAGGTGCGTGACCCATTGGGCGGCGGCATTTATCCGCTGGACTACTTATATGTGGTTGAGCGCCTCAACACAATACCTTCGGTGCTCTATATACCTCTCGTTTTCAAAAACTGCGAGAGCACATCACTCCATGGCTATGGATATTCCTCGCTGAAAAAACCTCTTCGGAGTCTTGACTTGGTTCAATTGGAATCGTTCGTCAGGGAGTATGTTCAACAGGTGACAAAATTACACACTCTCCCGAATTGTAGGTAAGCATAATATAATCTTGAAATGACTAAACTTTTGCATTATATTTATTGTAGTAACGCAAGCCTCTCCTGTTCCAAGTCTTTATACTGGTTTCGCTGCTTCTCAATTTCGTCTAATACCTTGCTCGTGTAGAGATTCAATCTAGCGAGCTCATCAATTTCATCAGTTCTTATAAACTCCTGGTCTCTTCTATCAGGAGATGATAATTTGTAAGGTAATAGATTTGATGGCTTCTTTGTAAGCACTTCAAAGGTCTTTTCAGTAGGCTCTTGAAATACCAATTCATCATATAATACAGAGTGCACCTCACCATTCTCTTTTTGGGGATGCTGGGGGTTGAATGGGTGTAGCTTCAAGCCGTGGAATATCTGAAAGTTCTTCTCGTTTATGCCTAGCTCAGCTCCAGAGTGAAAGTGTAGCTTGATTATAATCTCAAATTCACCCCAGCCGGTCTCAGTAACCTGGTAAGGAGGTTTCTCAACCGATCGCACAGAGTTTTCATATGTCTCGTGAAGCTTGAATGTAACCTTCTTGATGAGCGGCGTTAAGTCAATATTGTCCAACACTGGTGAAAAGAATACTGTCCACTCATGGGTGTGATCAGGAGGTGTCGTTGCTGTTCTTTTCTCAGGACTCAAGCGTACCGCGTGATTCCCATAGAGGACTGGCACGGATATTGAGACAAACTTTATTCTCTTTGTGCTCATCGTAATTCTAGAACACCCCTTGCTGAGATGTTGTTGCTCGTCCTAAAGGCTTGATCGCGTTTGATTATGAGTTCGCTAAATCTATTTTTGTCACACACACGACCATTAGATATACAAAAGAGTGAATGTCTATTGAATGTAGGCCATAAAGAAGCACACAGAGAGAAAAAGTAATTTAAATAATGTTCGGTTTAGAAATCACTTGGGAACGAGTGGTTTCCAATCTGACATTGTCATTTGCGGTTGCACGCTTGTAGATCGTGGGGGCGGAGGCGGTGGAGCTGCCGCCCTTTTTGGGCTAGACTCAATAGAGGCTGAATTCTCTGGCTCCTTCTCTTGCACATCAGGTGTAGGCACTGTCTTACCCACACTCAATATTGCAGGTTTTCTTGGAATCATAGGCTTCACTGCTCCTTCACTTTCTCCATTTTGTGTAGAGGAGGAAGTTGGCAATGGCAAGGACACAGCTGACCTACTAGGGATTAATGGAGCCGCGCTAAAGTCAATAGTTGGCGAACTGTTAGACGTATTTAATCCAGAATTGGCCCTCCTTGGAGCAGGTGGTGGTGTTGCTGGCTTTGGCTCGCTAGTCAGAGCAGGTCTTGGAGGGAGCTTTCTAGGTAAACGCACCAGTCCACTGGATAATTTTGCATCATAATTGCCGACTGTCTTTCTGCTTGCGGGTGGTGAGGGAACTCTCGTAGGCAATGTATTGGACCTGCTTAATGTGCGAGGGGGCAAACTAGGCGCTTGTGATGAAGAGCCAATGTCGTCGTCTAAAAGATTTAATTCCATCAACGTTTCATGTGAAAAATGATTCGTCAGTTTCGGCGCAGCAGTCTTTGAAGGAGATGAATCAGAGGTTGCGAGCTGAATTAATGAGCTTTCACTTAATTCGCCATTTTTAGTCTTGTAGCTTTGATACAATCCTTTGAAAAGTTTTAACCTCTTTTCTTTATGAATAAACTCCACCCTGCTCTTAAAAGTAGAGAAAACGGGCTTGTGATCACTGATATAGATATCCATAACGGAATTGTAATTCAATTGTTCCAAGGGGTATTTTTTAGCATTACTAATGTAAAGCACTCTATCAGTCCATGATGGAACTCTCTGCTTTTCAGACGTATCATAATTTGACGTGCCTCTATCGAATTTATAAGTGGGGTAGAATCTAATTGCGCCCTCCTTGAAACCAGAAAATGCACCTTTGTGTCTCACCTCTTGATTTAATTGATCTGCCTTGCATAATTCGTCAAATGCACCATTTTCTACCAAATTTCTGCACTCCGGGTTTGGTAATGATATTCTATAATTCAAATCTCCGAACCAAATAACGTGGTCATGATCTTGAATCGTTGCGTTTCTGGAAAAAGTTAATCCCAGCCAAATGGAAGAATAATCATTGTACCTCTCTGTAACAGCCGCTGTACCTGCAGCCAAATGAGACGTGATCAATGCAAATGAAGTCAGGCCAAATTCAAACCTAACGCCACAAGCTCCTTTGTTAGCCGCTATACCACCTAATCCAGTTTTTCTTGAAGATCCTGCAACTTGAGTGACATTATGCAGTTGTGACTTTTTCACAAACAAATGCAATGACATTGATGACATTGCCTCAGTGCGAAGTAGCAAGTATTTTTCACTGCCAGCATTTAATTGTTCAGAAAGAACCTGTGACCACAAATTAGGCCTTGAACTATCCGCATTCAAAATAGATCCTGCATTAAGTTCAATCAATTCTTGAAATCCAATAGCGTAAACGTCAGGGAGACCATTTTGCGAGTTTTCAGGGGGAAATAACCACGAGCTTAAATCAATATTTTTATGATTAGGATCGCATGCATTGATATTAAAGGTACCAGTAAAAATTTTAATGTCTTTCCAGCTTGTGAATATACCTGCATTTTGTTTGAGCTTCTCTTGCACATGATCGTTAATAGGATCATAAATCCTGACAGGCTTTGAATTTCTAGAGTCTACTCCAAGAAGAAAGTCCATGGTCGATTGTTTCTTGCCATCCACAAATGTATTTTGGTACATCCTTGAGACCGATTTTGTGACGTCAGATAACGCACCCGCAAAGTTCATTTTTCCAGATCTTGAAAACGACGACTTGAGTGCATTGGTTCCTGTGTAGATTTGAGAAATGGCATCACCATTGTCAGCCCACAATGTGTTGTGTACAGTGGTAATATCTTCCATGGAAAAGCGGCTATTACGCTTGTCTCCAAAGTTGCTTAATATGTTTTCTAGAACATGATGAAGAATAACTTGTTGAATCAAGTTTGTTCTATCAAGACAGTCCAAGCAGTTGGTTCTAAAAATGCCGTCCTGACGAGTAATAGTATCGTCGTTTGCAATGTCAAAGTAGTACCAGCCAAATCTTTCAAGGGAATTGTGCAACAACGGCAAAATTTTTGTTGCGCCTGCAAAACCGCCGCTCAGTGGTTTAGTTTCGCTGTGGAAGTCGAATTCGCAAAATGCGATCTCCTCTTTACGATCACATTTGCTGTACAATTCTTTGTAGCGACGCAGGACTGACACTTCTGCTTGCTTACTTTTGGATAGCAAGTTCACAATATGGCATGGACCGTACTTTGTGCAAATATCATCAAAGTGCTTGTTAAATATAGGCTGAGTTGCCTCTGTGGAACGCGTAAGTGTAATTTTTGGATTTATCAACGTTGTGTCCTGCTCCCAAAACGTTGGCACCGAACCTCTAATTTGGGTAAATGCAAAGACAGCTTCATTGGTCGGATTATAGTAGATGAATTCAGTTTCAACAAAGTTTGCAACGAATCCGTTGTCGTCCATGCCGCGTGCATTGAACCGCGTACCGGCTCTTCTCCACGACTGCTTCGAAATGATTGTAATATTGTCTCCAGCAGAGTTCAAGCGAACAGTTCTAGCAAAACCACGTATCACGGTTGTGAGGAACCGGTTCTTGTCCATCACCGACTGTATCGCCGGGTCAACGTTCGCCTTAAAGTTAGCAAGCTCCGCCATCATAAACGCGTTCCACATGTAATCCTTCTGGTAATGCTCCATTGACCCGACGTACTCATCAGCAGTATCTAGCTTTGTGCGGTTAACGCCTCGCGCCTGCAACAAAGACGTCAAATCAAAATCGTTTGAGTAGTAAAACGAGCCATTGGACAATAACTTTTTGAACTCGTGGCAAGGGTGTACCGCGCGAACATAGTCGTTTCCATCATCCTCATCTCCCACAGAACCTCCTAGGACTGCATTAGATGCAGCACCCTCATTCATGGGGTAGCCGCTGCTGTCCAATGTCAAAAAGTCCCACTCGGCCGAGCCGAGCGCAACAAACTCCACCGCGTAAATCTTCTCCACCGACTCGTACGGCACGGGATGCGCCACGTCCGTCACCGCACCAGTTATCACAGAAAGAAATATCTGCCTGTCCACATCTAGCAAACCCAAGCAGCCATAAACTTCCCGGTGTATAAGCGACTTGAAGTCCTCCCCAATTTCACTGTTGGGAACAACCTCAACCACCACGCTCCCTCTCAGCTTCTGCAGAAACAAGAGACTGTGCGAGTGAGAGCATACTGCTATCGTGCGCGGACTCTCCTGGTAGAACACCCTCATCGTTTGCAGCCTGGAGTGGCTCGAGCTCTGGAAAGAAACGTGCGGTATGCCAGCTAGACAGCTAAACGGATCAACGTCTCGGGCGATCAAGCTAACCAGCAAGTTACAAACTGTAAATTCGCGTGGTCATAGCCGCGAGCTGTAGATTGTCCTTTGTTGCACGCCAACGGCGGGCGGGCCGGTGCAGGACGTGGCCTGAGTGGGACGTGACTGACCGTAGCGGGACACGCTGGGACGGGATACCGGTCCGTCACGGGCATACCGCGCGACCCTGTACTTTTGTGACTTGTAAACTATACAAACCTCCAAAAAAGCACACCCAATGGTGCTACGCCACCCCGCACACGACGCCCTCGAAAGGGTCCTGTTTGTGCTCGGCTCTACACTGCCACGCCGCCTAGACATCTTGCAGCGCACGCTAGGCGTGCGCGGAGTGACCGTCGTGGCGCCGCTGTTTGAGGAGAACTTGAGCAAGCTCGGCCGCACCCCCGCTGAGTACGTGGAGCTCACCGCCCGCGCCAAAGGCGCATCGGTGCTTGCCGAGCTCGCGCACACTCCGAACCTCAAGCCGTGCGTGCTACTCCTCGCGTCGGATACCGTCGTGAGCTGTGGCGGACGCATATATGAGAAGCCGGTCACCACGCTGGCCCAGCGCGCCATGTTTGCAGAGTACGCACACAGCCCGGAAATCCACGTTGTTAGCGCCGTGCACCTCGTGTTTGCGGAGCGCCAGGGCACTGTCTACGCCGCCCGTGACTCGTGGAGCACCACCGAAACCACGCAGCTCACCTTTGACACCCTCGCATCCCCAGCCACGCTAGAAGCATACATTGCGTCAAACGAGGGCCTCGACGCCGCAGGCGGGTTCAAGTACCAGGACAGTGGCTGTGTCCTATTTTCCGGAATACAAGGGGACTACGCGAATGTCGTTGGCCTTCCCGCAGCACTGACAATGCGCCTCTTGGAACGCGCGATGGATAGTGAGACCGTCAAGGAGGGGAAGCGGTGCAGGAGCTGATAAGGTTTCCGACTTTAGCCGGGAATTTCCCCCCAGCGGCGCCTGGGACGGTCCCTGCACTCCGTGGCGCTTCCATTCCCCCAATCCCCCCCCCTGTTGCGGCTCACCGCGTCGTGGCCCGTTCGCCGCCGCTACACTGCTGGCGGTGCAAGAGGACCCGATGAGGTGGCTGAAAAAAGAAATAAAATAACGTCGCCATAGTGTTCGTATAAATACGCCATCTTGCCGCTGGACAGCTTTCGATCCTGTCGATCCTCTATTGGTCCTCGCATAGATCTTCCTTCGTTCCCGTTCTCTGCGAACACCCCCTGGTCTTGGTGATGAGCACTACAAAGACGAGTTATCCGTATGTAAACAATTCGTGCTGCTTTTGCATAACTAACGCTCAGGTTTTGGTACGGCGGTGCCAGTAGCATGGTTGCGTGCTTGGTCACGCACCCGTTAGACTTGGCCAAGGTGCGGTTGCAGACTGCGGCCACTCCCGGCCAGTCGTTGGCGGGCATGGTGTATCAGATTATCACCAAGGAGGGCCCGTTGAAGGTATACTCTGGCTTGACGGCCTCTCTCTTGCGTCAGGCAACGTACTCCACAGCGCGGTTTGGAATCTACGAGTTCTTGAAGGACTCGTACAGTGAGAAGAGCGGCGTTGAGAAGCCTGGAACGGCCGTTCTTTTGCCGATGTCGATGGTGGCTGGTGCTCTAGGCGGGTTGATTGGCAACCCTTCTGACGTTGTCAATATCCGCATGCAGAATGACTCGTCGTTACCCGCTGCGCTGCGGAGAAATTACAGGAACGCTTTTCATGGCTTGTATCGCATCATTAGGGAAGAAGGTCCGCTGACCTTGTTTAGAGGATTGTCTCCCAACTTGGTGCGTGGTGTCTTGATGACGGCATCGCAGGTGGTGACATATGACATTGCAAAGAATGTATTGGTAGACTCGCTCCATCTTGATGCATCCAAAAAGTCCACACACTTTAGCGCATCGTTGATTGCAGGCTTGGTGGCCACGACTGTGTGCTCGCCTGCAGACGTTGTCAAGACGCGTATTATGAATGCACAGGGATCGGCCGGCAAGAGCGCCGTGCTGATCTTGTCTGAAGCTGTAAAGAATGAGGGTGTTGGCTTTATGTTTAGGGGATGGTTGCCCTCGTTTATCCGCTTGGGACCCCACACAATAGTCACATTCTTGGCTTTGGAGCAATTGCGCAAATATGGACCAGGAATGTAAAGGCATTGCCAGTTGTGCACAAACAGATTATAGACTTTCCATATCCACTATTATAGAATTACAATCGATACTAGCTGTGTTTTGCAGTCATCAGAGCTAGTGCACGTCAAGGCGGTAAAAACCTGGACTAGATGTGGAGAACTTTAGGTTCTACCGCGTACATACTAGCTAAAGCAGATTGAGTTTTGCAAATCTACTCAAGTCCACTGATCGGTTTCATATCTACTCAAGTCCAATGATCTATTTCAAATCTACTAAATTCGACTGATCTATTTCAAATCTACTGATCGATCACTGACTATAGCCCAAGAATCGTTAATCAATAGTGCATGTTCCGGGCCCAGTTTACAGAGTGACTCGTTCATCACAAAACATCTACAGTTCTAGACAGTACCTCTAGGTATTTATTTTCTCCAGCTATGTGTGTAGTATAAAGGAGCGTGTATACCATTCAAGAGTCCCACATGGGTTTCTTGAATCCTCCCAATTAAACCTGAACATTGTCCAACTCTGCCTTCTCGAAAGCTTCCTTTTCGGCTTCCAAGATGTACGGAATCAAGTAGTGCGTGTCCTCCTCAGGCTTCACGGCCTTGCTGGCAGGCAATAATTGATGAGACACTGCGCACTGGTGAGCAGTGATGATTCTAAAGTTTCTTGCATAAGACTCCTGCGCGGGCAATCTCGAGATAGCTTTCTGCATGACAGGGGTCTCCTCAATAAGCAAGTCGTTGAAGCTAAAATGTTAGTACTCTTTTGGTCACGCCAATCCATGGCCGTTGTGGTATACATACGTCAAACCCATCTCTCTGTAACCAGCATAGTTAACGAACTGCTTAGCCACAGGCGTCACAAGCTTCGCCAAAGTCGGTTTCGACAAGATGAAGTCTGCCAACTTGACAACAGAAGTGATCGATGCCATCGTTTCTGTTCTAGTCGTTTGGTGCTCTACTTCTTTTCTATATATCTTTTGCTGGAAAAACAATTCGAAATTCTACAAACGTGATTGGTCTAAATATGACTTCCTAATTAGGAACTTTAAAAAAAAGAGTTTACCAAGTGTTAGCTCTAAGATCTATACTAATAGTGGTACTCATCACTGGACTGGCCAGCGGTATTGGGATAGCCACACAGTTTCCACACATCTTCGGGTGTACCTTCCCTAACGATATTGAGCTGGTCTTCGTTCTTTAACAAGAACAAGCCAACCATGCCACAAGAGTTGACACCCAACCCGTTATAATTTCCCGTACTTCTGGGAATCAACATGATGTACTTTGTAGTCATGATTACATTGTAGGAAATTCTTTGGGCATCATGCAGGCGCATAACACTCAAGACTCTTTGGAGCAAGGCTGAGAAGTACATAGTCAAGTCCTCGCCAGTCAACTCTGTAATGTTGTCCGGGAATCTGGCAAGGAAATGTGCAAATGGCAAGTCAGGATTTTGAAGTGGTTCTTGTCTGTCTGTTGGAATAAATGGGACGGAGCTGTTGGCCAATACTTCAGCGTATGGAACAAATCCATTCTTAGGATAAGTCATAAACTGAAGGTGTTTGTGTGGCTGCGACGCACCGCTGTCTGGACCGCAGTTGTAAAAAGAGAACCAATCTTCACCACTTTCCAGACTCTTCAAAGCCGCGAGTAAAGTGAAAGCACCAACAAGTTCTTCTTGTGAAAGTGGTGTTTCTTGCAGCTTGAACTCTTTGGTTACCATCATAAAATGCTTCGGAGACACCGGAAACTTGTTAAAAATGACCTTGAACTCATTCTCACTACCAAAATCATTCAAAACAGTCAACTCAGGCTCAGGCTTCTCAAATGGATTGTTGGCTCTTGTACCTTTTAAAGGCCTGTCTGATAATGAGTTCAAGAGCGATATTTGGAAAGACACAACAGAAGAACCAAGGTTCTTCTGTACAAAATCGCTCGTTGAGGACGTTCCATTGTACTTGATGTCTCCATTGCTAATAGCCTTATCGTAAGCAGTGGTTAAACTCTCATAAAAGTTCGAAGGAACTTCATAATACATGCTGGCTGTTACGGTTGAGATAGCTAATTCCGTCTCAGAAAAAAAGAGACTGGTTAAATTAAATAATGATGCGTGTAGGTAACTCTATGAAAATACAATTATATATTAGGCGGCGCCACTCGGCGCCTCGTAATTATCTCCGTCTGAACCAATTAATAAGTCTAGAACTTCTCTTATTGTCGTTAATTTCGTTTGAAGGTTTGACATTGGTTGATGCTAGCAGCAGTAAATCCAGCATGGAAACGGCTGATGACTTTGACTTGGAATGAAAATAATACAGTGACAGCGGCTTCATCGTATTAATGGATGATGCATCGGACGTTCTTCTTAAACTAATCATCGATTGTCTCCTCAAACGGGAGTAGACAAAAGCGCGTTTTGACCCTTTTTCTGCAGTTGCCTCGTCGGCACCACTAGGATCAGATGTTTTTGCGTTCTTTTGCTGCAACCCCTCATCGGTCTTAGTAGTAAGTTGTATATCCTTTTGTTTTACTGGCTTGAAGGTCGGAATCTTGGTTGAACTGAGTACTCTTTCCTCCGATGGCGATAATGGCCTCCGAGGTGCGGCTTTTCTTGGTGAAGCATTTGCAACAGGCGAGCTCGGGTATGACCTGCTTGAACCAGAATGGACAATAATATGCCTACGTACAGAGCTAGGAGACCCGTCTATGGCACTATCAATCACATTCAGTGTAGCAGAAATCGCAGGCTTTGTAGGAGTCGTATTTGAAAATTTGACCTCATCCGGAGTGATTGGGTCATCAGAAAGTTCAGCTTGCTTGAATGTTGAATCAGTGGTAGGCGAGGTATTATCTTCAGAGCCGTCGCTGACAATGATAAAGGGGGCACGGCTATCATTCGCACAATACCCTGTAGTTGTAATTAGTGCTGTTGCATTGGTAGGACTGGCGCTTCGCGGCAACGAAGCAGATGGAGGGGTAAATATTCTTTTTGAAGTTTGTTTGCTTGCTGCAATGGCAAGATTGTCATTTTGTAGTGTGTATGCAGAGTGATTCGTTGATGGAGTAGTATCGTCACTCGACAAGATAGCCGAAGACGTATCGGACCTCAAGCTGGTTGGACTTGCAGAGAGTGCCTGTGTAATGTTTAGAGTAGTACCCTTGGTCGAATTTGTGGGGGTACTTGCTGTATTTTCCGATTGTTCAGCGGCCTTCACATGCAACAGCGGTTGTGAAGTGCGTTTAAACTCACCAAAGCGAGGTGGATTTTGGCGAACTTGCACAAGCTGGATTCGTTTGGGGTTGGCTTTTAAACTGGGCAAACTAGACGAATGGCCTAGTTGTCTTATTTCTTTATTCGCCGTCCCACCTAAACTGGCAACTGAAATATAGTTACCGCTGCTATTTGACCGCACAATATTAATACTATCCGATGAGGATACCTTAAGAGCATTCGATATGCGGTTAGATTGGTCGTAGAAAATCTGATAGCGGTTAGCCTTAGCGCCAGAACGCTTTCCTGGCAGTGTGCTCGACACCAAAGCAGAGAGGATATTAATGTTGCTGCTCGAGTTGTTGTTACCTGATCCGTTTGACATAGTCTTTTCAATCAAATGTGGTGGTTTAGGTGTGCCACCTCCCACACTGCGTAGGGTAGAGTTGGAGGAGCTTGCCGAAAGGTTGGAATATACGCCTTCATCAGCGCCAGTGCCAGCACCAGCATGCAAATTCATTGTTGGCGGGTTAGCAAAAATGTCCTCACTCACTTCATACTCGGTGCCAAGGGGAGAGCTAATTTCATCCAAGGGGTCTTCTCCGTCCTCTTCTTCAGCGATGGAGTCTCCCGAACCTTCTAAAATGGGTTCGTGGTAGAGTGAACTTGGGGGTGGCGTAGACGAGGACCCCGCAGAGAAACCATAAACTGGGCTTCCCTGTGGGTATACAACCGAAGAGTAAGATGGGCGCTCAAAATCATCGCCAATGCTCAAGTGTGGCGGCAACGTAGATGGCGCCGAGTCGCCAATGTGCAAGTTTGCATGGAGCACATCGTCCAAGTCTATAATAGCTTCGGGAGTATTATCGGCATTCAAGACGGCATCTTCAGTCTGAAAGTAGCGTGGACGTGAAACGGGCGACATTCCCAACCTTATTGGCGAGTTGAGACCCAAGTGGGTTGTGTTCGGGGCATGGAACCCTGCCTTGCGCGGAATAGGCGACGAGTAGCGCCGTGGTGATGAGCCGGGTGTGCTTGTGGCGTAGCCAGGCTGTTCCGGGGGCTGCTGCCGCGGGAACGCAAACGGCAGACCCGAGTTGCTAAAACTGTCCTCATTATTAAACTCAAAGTGCTTATCGAGCTCCATTGCTGGCGTGGAGGGGCTGCCGCTGCCAGAGTGGCCAGCAGCAGGACAGGGACCAGGCATATCACACTGCTTTTGGGGCGGCGGACTGTATGAGATTCCGCTCATCGACTTTGACGTGCGGGGTGGCGAGAACAATCCCAAGCCAATCACGTCAAAGTCGCCCGAGATGGCAGCGGAGCGGCGGTGCCTATGTCCCCGGCCCGCACTCGGGGTCGCAGTTAGATGCTGTGTGGCTGGTGAAGCGGTGTCCATCCAAAATGAGTGTGTGTCTGCTAGCGCGGGATCCAGCTAGACTGCAAATCGACGAGACTGCAAATCGGCGAGACTGGAAAAGTCAGCTAGCGCAAGAGTGTGGCTAGCAAAGACAGAAGCGAGCGTTATGGATAGCGGTGTTCGGTGTTCATACAATATGGTAAACGAGCGTCAGCGCAGTATTAGTCTAGTTGGAAGCCACCTATACGCGTCACACCGGTGGATAAACGACAAATGGCGCCACGAGGCAGCTTTTTCAACTAGCCCTACCAGGGTTGCGGAAGCGCGAGAACAGAGCAGGTGATCGTGGCGGGCAGCGGAGCCCAGAAGGAAAGGGTGGGTTAAGTACGAAAGACAGCGCACAGGGCAGCCCAAAAAAAAGAGCGCAAAATACGTTGCGCCGAAACGAATACAAAAACTGCTTTTTCTCGTCCTTATTGGGATTAATAAGTCACGCTGCGCAAAAGGTACAACGCTTAGGCGAAACACGCGGGAGGGCGGCGTAAGACGGAGGCGTAGTTGTGTGCGGACACCAGTATAGCCGGGTCTCCAGCCCCAGCCATTTTTCCACGGAGTGCGGTGCCATTTGCTGCGCTATTTTTAGTACCGTCGGCCCTATCGCAGTCCTGGACGGCTTCTACGCGTTTCACACAGTGTCGAATACTGCGGCTAGGATGTTCCCAGATTCATCCCAGAACAGAACCAAAAAAAAAGCTTTTGGTTCTCTTTTAAGGCAAAAACAAACGCGTTAGAATTGAGGAAAAAAAAGACCACCCCCGCCCCTCTCCAATCCCTCTCCAGTTTGGGACATTTGAGAGTTTTAAGGAGGGTCTTTTTTCTCTATGATGGTGCGCCACAAAATCTCCCTAAAGCGGACGGGCATGACATGTCACAGGGTCAGGTACGCTGTGGACGGGTCTATTTAGCAGGTGTACGGGATAAGAATAGTACGGTGGATAGGTTGCGGGCACGGAACAAGGGGAGAAGGTGATTGTGCTGGCTGGAGAAGACAAGTCTTATGCGGGCACATTGTTTGCTGCCATCTGCTGTTTCTTCCGGCTTTACGTACATGTAAATTCCTTGTATCGGTTTTAGTTCTTTCCGCCACGGCTTGTTTCGGCAGGTGCCTTGTTTTGCAGTTTCAGGTGAGCCGATGCTGGTGTGTGGAGGATAGTAGCAAGGTGGTGGAGCGATGGTGATGGGTGATGGTGATGGGTGGTAAGGTGATGACGGTGAGATACGAATGGTGAGATGGTGACGGTAAGGTACGAATTGTGAGATACGAATGAAGTTTTGGATCTTTCCGTGCCAACGTCCACGCCTATATATTTCTCCTTGTGTGGGGTTAGGCTGTAGTCTACAGAGCGGGCTTTAGTTGCTGTTATGTGCTTGGTGCCACATGTGGCTGCCGTTTGAGCCGGCTGGAGTGTTTAGCCGGTCCTAAACGTCGTACCACGCCCAGGCTGGTTTAGCCGGCCACGACCGCCTATCCAAAACCACACAACCGTTTGGGTGCTGGCGAAATCTTTTGGTCAACATTACACAGTATGGGGTTAAGGGATTGTCAACTATACCCGATATCAGGCTTGATAACGCCAATTCTACACCAATTCCATACAGCACACGCGATAATAATCGGTCTCTATGCAGACTCCAGTAAGCGGACGATGCAGACTCGATAGATGTACAGACCCAATTGGTCAGCCCCACCAATTATCAACAGAGCCAGTAATAGCAACTTTTATAATAATAGCTTTCAGCGCCAATAGTCGAGAACAAGGCAATCCATACATGCAAAATAATAAACGATAATAGGCTCAAGATCTATTCTATAGTGTGGACGCGTGGATCAGGTGATGTGCCAGAATAGGGTTATACAAGTCTAGTCGAGGCTTTTGCCCCAAAAACGCAGGAGACTGCATCTTTCTACTGTAGCACCTGCTGTGACCAGGCTCTGAGAAATGCTTACATGCGCCACGTGCTTGAGCCTTGATTTCTGAATTGGCACTTCCTATTTGGGTCACATAAATCTTTGTCGAGTACTCGTAAACTCATTCCGCGGGTAGAGGGGCTGATCGCCCCAAACAAGTCACAGTTCACAGTGTACTTGCCGGTTCGGATTCTCCGGCTGAGAACAATGCCAAGTGCGTTTGGCAATTGTCCTACAATAAACCTGACAAAAGTATTCATTAAACGTTTTATATATTATGCCACACAAGTTGGTTGTAATTTATAGTGCTTTTGAGATATCACTGTCCACAATTAATGTGGTGTCACTCCACGTACAGAAAGCTAGTCCCCAGTTCCAATGTCCGATTCCCATCGCCAAGAGTACCCCACACGGATAGGTCAAATGATTCAGAAGCCAGAGACGTGGGGAATTCACAGTTCGCCACAAAAACACCAACATGGAGTTTACAATCAGCTTGGCATCGTAAGTTTGTCCCTTAAGAATTGTATTCGGGCAGGGCTAACATAATGTCCATCTCCACATGCTTAGCGACAATAGGCTTCAAGGATAGATAAACTGTAGATTGCCTAAATGGATTCTTCTCAAACCCTCCATTAAAAGTTATGTGAGAGCAAACATATAGCCTTAGACGCCTTTCCTACTTAAGTGGTTGTAACAACTAACCATGACTCTATTTTTTATTCTTCTTGGCAATTCTGCGCAACGCTCTCAGTTCATTCTTCATGACACCATCCACCATCTTATACTTACCCTTGACACCCTTGGGTCTGCCACTCAAACCACGGTTCGAGCCACGTGCCACAACAACTGTCATCTTGGGCTTCACCTGCTGCTTCTTCGTCATCTTACGCATCAACTTCGAGATCTCGTCTGCCTTATCGCGCTCAGACTTGGCGCTGTCGTCATTGATAGTGTCTGACTTCTTCTTGAGCTTCTCTAAGCGGCGCAAGGCCCGCATCTTCTTACGACCTTGTGCTTCCAATACCTTCTTGATCGGTCGAGCATTCAACTGGCGTTGTTTCTCCTTAATAGCCAATGCTGCTTCCTTGGTTATTGGCTTAACAATCTTCAGATGCTGTTTTTCGTCGTCATTGAACCAGTCAGGCAAGTCATCGCGGTCACGGAATGAGTAACGGTTAATTCCTTCATCAACCAAATCGTGCTTGTTCATCTGTCCAAGGGCAACTTGGTGAGCTAATGTCATGGCCTCGACAGTAGCCAAATCAACCTTCTGCTGTTGAGTCTTTGCACGTGAGTACTTGGCGTCAAACTTGTGCTCTGCATCCTCATCGTCCGAGTCAGCATCGGGCCCACCAGTACGCTCAGGAACTGCAGGTACAATTTCGAAGTCGCTGTCGCTGTCTTCTTCGACATCACTGGTTCTGTCATCAGCTATAACCTCATCCTCTTTCTTTGCTACCTGGGGTGTGAGATCCTGCAATAACGCTTCGTCTCCCAACTCTCCAAATATAGAATCGGATGCAAAGAATGCCTTGGCATTGCGCGACAAACCATCTTTTGAACGTGATTCGGCGATAAGCCTAATGTGCTCGTCATCTTCAGAATCAGAATCTTCCTGTTCCATCTGATAGTCAGGCTTGCTCTCATTCTCTTCAGCGTCTTCATCTCCCAGGTTAATTCCGTCCCACGCCTCATCATCCACGTCCCCACGAGCTTTTTTGGCACGATAGTTCGCATCACGCTCAGAACGTTTTGCTTGGTAGGATGAGTACATGTCATCTAATTGTGCTTCCAACTCATCCACTTCATCGCCAGATTCATTATCCTCCAGTGCATCATCGCCGATGTGAATCTCAGTATCAGCTGCAAGTTCTTCGTCGTTAAACACCATGCGCTTCTTACCCTTAGACAATTGGTCCAATTGACCCGTCTTTTCTGCAATTTTAAGATTGAACAAGGAATCGGAGCCTACATTGGCAGCCTCTATACCAATGTTCATGTCAGTCAACATGCTCATTTGATTACGCACAATCTCCTTTTGCTTCATCTCATTGGCATGCTTCTTGATACGCTTCGCCTTTTGCTTCTGTTTGTCAGTCAAGGCACTTAATTCTTTGTCAATACGTTGATCTTCAGTTAAGGGCTCAACTTCAATTTCACCTTTATCTTCCTCCTTAACCTCATCCAAGCCCAAGATATCACGGGCTTGCTTCCTAAACTTCAAAATCAATTTAAAGTCCTTCTTTCCCAATACCTTCAAATCCTTGATGCACTCTAAAAACTCCGGAGTGCAACCTTTCAACTTGCGTAAAATCTTCCATTCGAGGTCGTCTTTCTCGGGAACAATCAACTTGTTCAAATCACCCAAGGTATTAATAGGATCCTCGTCCTTAATGAAATCCAAGAGGGGTAAAGTGTGGTAAAGCAAGTAGTCACCCTCTTCATAACCTGTTCTGTGTCTTCTTTTTTTCTCAGGGTTAAAAACCTTTGCCTCATTATTAGTTGAACCTTCAGAGATCTCCTCAAAAACCTCTTTTGGGTCCAATAGGCGTGGATCGAGCTTTTTTGGAGCTTTAAACCCTTTACAAACCACAAATATTTCGGCAGATACGTTACGGGATGCAGGTGGCTTAGTGGCTTCAACTTTATCAAATAACTGCTGGAAGACCCACATTAAGTTGTTATAATCGCGAGACCTGAAAACCTTGGTAACAAAGGTTCCACCTGCATTTAAGTTCTCAACCGCCAATTTCAATGCTTGCAAAGTCAATTGTGACTGCGTGAACGCATCTTGAACCCAGCCTAGACCGACGTTAGGAGCACCATCATGCAAAACTGTGTCGGCTTTCCATGTTTTCATGTGTCCGCGCAACTTTGAGCGACAGTCTTCAGTTGTAATGTCTGACTGAAATGTGATACAATTAGGTAACGGCTTGATAGGTACAATGTCCACTCCTATGATTAATGAGTTCAAGGGACATAAGTTGGATGCTACCTGACACCACGAACCCGGGGCCGCGCACAAGTCGATGACAACTTTGGACTTTTCTAAAAAGTGGCCATACTTTTCGTTAATCTGTATAATCTTGAACGACGAACGAGCCCTGTACCCCTTTTCCTTAGCCAAGAAATAGTACCTATCTAAACGACCTTTACTATTCTTCTTTTGAGTTTTACCCATCCTTGGTTGTAAGTGTTATTCTATTAGTCCCAGAATTCTCTCAGAGATGAGATGCCCCATCGCTTCACAAAAAAAAGGTTTATCATCCTGCACATAAAAACATCGACGCTTTGCAACCGTAAGCCATAAAAAGGCAAGCACCCTCTACCTTCCACTAAATACTCAAGGAGGCTGTTTTATAACTCAAAATATATCCCTGCCTTAATAAAAGAAAGTTCCTTCTACTTGTTCTCAACATTAATATCCCGGAAAATAAATTGTAGCTCTAAATTTTACTCATAAACCTAGCTAAAGACTATATTTCCCATTCCACTATTTCTGTCTGATCTCTATCAGCATCGACCAAGCTTTCATTGATCAGTAATATATTTTGATCATTACATAGGATGCACTCCTTGGTTAGGATTTGATCTAGCTCCTGCTTTGTAGCAGATGGATCCTTCTTGAAGTTGTCAAAAATCTTCTTGAACCGATAATTTCCTTTCAGCTTCAAATGGTATCGTATTAAACAATCCCTATGGAAACCATGCCTGCAATTTGGGAAGAAGATAAACCTAACATCGATTAGCAAGGTGCCACACAACTGACACGGTTCTCCTGGCTTGACTACCGAAAACACACTGGCTCTGTTTTGAAGACTTCCGGAGTCCTTCAATTTTTGTTTCAACGTAGACGATACGTGCAACGATTCTTTCATCTCTAATGATAATTGATTGATCTTATTATTGTACTGATTCAAGGATTTAACAATTTCATCTTTGAAACTGTTAATCATCACAGTCTCTGGAAACAATGGTAACAAATCTTTTAATCCTAAGGCCCCATTCCAAGTTGATTTTGCATTCGCTAGTGTCAATATGTACTTGAGAACTTTGTTTAACTCACTCAGATTAACCTCATTAAATTTGTTTATATTTTTTCCTTCTAACCCGTTCACAACAGATTCAGCCAAGCCATTCGTGATACTTTTTACAGAGTCCTTTCGTTCGTGATTGCTGCTGTATTCTGTACCATCACCCAATCTATGAGAATAATCGTCTCCACTTGCAATGTTGATACTCTTTCCTTCACAGACTCTTTGGATCAAATACTTCGAGAAGGAGATCCACAATTGTTTACGTGAACTGAAATTTTCTTCTTCTAGTTGAATCCTATCCAAGCGAAAGGATTCTTCGTTACTTGCAGAATCAAATGCTGCTTTACCCTCGTTTTCAATGTAAAAAATGTTTTGGTCTTCCCTGTTATCTATGTGCGCGTCATACTTTCTCAACACAAATTCAGCTAAATCCGTAAGTTCATTGTCAAGTGCTAATTGCAAGGCTTGGTCAAACAGAGCCATATCATTGATGAGTATTAAAACAGCAGGATGACATTGGTTGTGAAGAAGACATAGGCGAAGAAGGAAATGTGGGTCATATCGCTGTGCTTTCCGTGAACCTAACAATTTTTCTGAGAATAGATGATTCAAAAGTTTTACAATCCGCCTACCAGCTTGCTTCTTAGAGAAAGTATCGGTAGATGGATAAGTAATCAATAGCGAGCAATAGTAGTTGTTGATATTCTTGCTTTTTAAACCCTTATCATAGATTAATTTTTGTAAAAAGTGAATTGCATAGTTTTCCGACAACGGTGTTGACTTGGCGTTTTTATTGTAAGTCAAAAGTGACGGCAAGAACATCTCGTAGTTCACATCCTCGTTGAATTTAAGCCATGTATCTATTGTTAACTGCGGTGCATTGTTGAACAACATAGTAGCGTTGCGATAAATTATATCAAGCTTGGTCGCAATTTCCAGTAAGTATATCTTGATAACCACCCCAAGAGCTGCTCCCCAATCACGTGTATTAATATGATAATTCAAAATGAATTCGTAATCTTTAACCAAGTCAGCGTAAAATAGCAACTTAGAGGGGTAATGTAAATCAATCATAACCTGATAAATGGTTTTGCTATCTAGATACCGGGAGTTCGCCGTCAAAAAATCTTTCAATTGATCATCCCAGTAGCTAAGTTCTCTTAATTTATCAGACCTGCTACTTGGAGGTGACATTGACGTGAAGGGCTGTGAATGAGTAATGGTTTCCTCTTGTCTGCAAGAATTATTAGTAGCAACAGCACCTGTAGATAATTCAAACTCTTGCTTGTGTATAACTCTGAGCATTAGTTCAACTATCCAACTGGACAAAACAACCATCCTGATTTTGTTTTTGTCAGTATTTTTAGCAATTCCATACTTTGCAAGTAGATACTCAATCAATAACTTTTCTGGATCCATTACGAAAGCAAGGGTGGGTGGTGACTTTTCAGAGATTTTGAAGTTTTCTTCTGCATTTGGGACTTTTGTGTTGTATTTTTTCCCCAAGTTTAATAGCATCAAGCAAATCTTTTCGAACGGTTCCGTCAGTTGGGCTAATAACTTGATTCCCTTAGTCTGCAATTTACACAACTCCTGCTTCAGCTGCTTATGTTCTGATAGAGAGAGCTCTGTTCCAAAGCCCCCCCTTTCCAAGAAATCGTAACCTTGCTTGATTATTATTGTGTCCTTTTTGAAAAATAAAGCAGCACTATCATGTTCTGATTGCTCTAAGAATTTAAGGGCTTCGTCATACATCTTCATCTTATAGTAATTGTACCACACTGAAATCGACTCGTTTTGTATGCTTAATTCATAAATTAGATTAGAGGTGTACAACCAGTAGGTCCCTGCTTTATAATCAGCAGTGATACCAACAAGAGAATCCCCCGACGGTATTGTTTCCTTCAAGCTTAAAACTTTTACGCAGTTAAAATCAGACGATATTGAGAGCTTGTTGAACACCATTAAGCTATCATTGAACTCGCCTACTGCAAAAATGTGATGAGGAGATATTAATACGTTTGATACATTGGAACTGAACTGGAATCTTGAAGATAACTTCTCAGTTTTTGCCAACTGTATTTCTGCATCGTTGGAGAAGATATGATTATCACTCCCATTTATGTAGAAGAGATTCTCATTATTAGATCCGAACAACAGTTTAGAAGAGTCTCCATTCGCGGTATGGCATATTTGGGGCAGGTTTGTCTTAAAAACTCGTACAAGTTCAGTATAAGTCGTGTCGAAACAATCCCAAGCATATAAGGCATTTCCAAACATGGCACTGATTTGCAGATTACTATTGGTAATAGCAATTTGAACTTGCAAGCTCTCACTATTGTTAAGCCTTGGATACTTGTATACCACTTTCACATATTTATCATCCCTTTTGTGTTCTTGAGTGTCTGGAGTATGAGACTTAATAAGTGCCAAAGAGATGGATCCATCGGTGGTAATAAATAAAAAGTCACCCGTGTCGATTATTCTCAATTTTGACTCAGCATCGTTCTTGGGTAATGAGAACGCTACCAGCTTGATGCGTATGTTTTTGAACTTGGGTAATGCTTTAAATGCCGAATATGTGTCATGCATGTAGTAGTACGTGGTGTGATCAACTTGAAGGATTAAATGGAGGCCATTTGGATGGAGCCAGCTATCTGTTGCCTTATTTGGCCCAGAACTACCACCTCCAGATACATTGACCTTAGGTATATGGTACTCTTTCACCTGTGAAGGGCTGGCTAGGTCAATTTTGTATACTACCGTTTCACACACCACAAACATCTTATCACTTTGTACACAAAGCTTCACCAATGCATTCATTAACGAAAACTGAAGCAGCACGGGTTCTATATCGAACAGAGGCTCCTCACTCTCAAGCTTTGAGGTCACCATAATACTTTCTCCTTCCGCAGCACCTTTGCTCCCAGAAGCCTTTTGCTTGTCATACTCTTCCAGGGAGCTTCTTAAAGCACCATTTTCATCGAAAGAAAGCGCCTGCCGCTGCTGAGGATTCAATTGCCTTGCCGCCATACCATCCAGGAACTATAGAAGGAGGGTGAGACACTGATTAAAGGGATCCACTGATATTCAGGAGACCCGTGTTGGACAAGCGCCTACCAAGAATAATTACAGTTTTGGATAGTTGACGATTTACATTTTATTTGAGCAACATGCATATTTTATATACAGGACAAACCTAGCCCCTTTTGCAGGCTGGCTTGGCTGGCGTTGAGTGACTTAATCCGGAGCTGAACAGCAAACTCGCCACCAGTTGAATAGGTCAAGAACATCTACATCCGTGATTGGCTTTAACATTATCCTCAAAAGAAGAGCATTCTATAGGACTTCTCAACTTGTTAGCAAAGATTAAACACCATTGAGCTGATATAAAACAACATCGGTGACTGGCTTCGCTATGAACGTGCTAAAACTCCAGAAGAAGTTTCCAGTCTTGCAGCAATCTGACCTCTTCACCATCATAGAGGACTTCAGAGCAATTGATTTGGAAGACAATGGATGGGTAGAAAAGAAAGATGTGATCCATGCCGTGTCCAAGTCTGGAAAGTATTCATACGACCAGGCTAGAGAAACTTTGAAACATGTGGATGTTGACGCCTCGGGTCACGTCGAGTTAGATGATTACGTCGAGCTCATCGCGAAGCTCAAAGAATCTCAGGCGACGGATTCGCAAGGTGGAGCCTCGGCTTCGGCCGAAGGTGGGGTTGCTGGCGGCAGAATCAACAAAAAGCCTGCGCCACCGGTCCCAACAGCAAACTCCAAGAACAAGACTTTTATCTCCGGAAAGACTTCAGGAACAACCCATACTATCAATGATGAGGAAAGCAGTGAATTCACGAGACATATCAACTCTGTTTTGGCTGGTGATGCCGAGATTGGAGACAGGTTGCCATTCGATACCGATACGTTCCAGATTTTTGATGAATGCAGAGATGGTTTAGTCCTTTCCAAGTTGATAAATGACTCAGTTCCAGACACAATTGACACTAGAGTATTGAATCTTCCAAAGGGGAAGAAGGCCCTTAACAACTTTCAGATGTCCGAGAATGCCAACATTGTTATCAACTCTGCTAAGGCAATAGGGTGTATAGTGGTGAATGTGCACTCGGAAGACATTATTGATGGAAAAGAGCACTTGATTCTAGGATTGATTTGGCAAATTATTAGAAGGGGGTTGTTATCAAAGGTTGATATTAAGCTTCACCCTGAGTTGTACAGATTATTGTTGGAAGACGAGACTTTGGAACAATTTCTCAGACTTCCTCCAGAGCAGATTTTGTTACGCTGGTTCAATTACCACTTGAAGAACGCCGGTTCGCAGAGAAGAGTGACCAACTTTTCCAAAGATGTGAGTGACGGTGAAAACTACACCGTTTTGTTGAACCAATTACAGCCTGAGCACTGCAGCTTGGCTCCATTGCAGACTACTGATCTGTTGAAACGTGCGGAACAAGTCTTAGCCAACGCTGAAAAAATTGGATGCAGAAAGTATTTGACACCAAACTCCTTGGTTGCTGGAAACCCAAAATTGAATTTAGCGTTTGTGGCTCACTTGTTCAACACGCACCCTGGATTAGACCCAATAGAAGAAGGTGAAAAAATTGAAATTGAAGAGTTTGATGCCGAAGGAGAGCGCGAAGCTAGGGTATTTACCTTGTGGTTGAATTCACTTGATGTGGACCCCCCTATTGTATCCCTTTTCGAAGATTTGAAGGACGGGTTGGTTCTTTTACAAGCGTATGAGAAGGTAATGCCAGGTAGTGTTTCTTTGAAACATGTCAACAAAAAGCCGGCCAATGCGCAAGAGTTGTCTCGTTTCAAGGCTCTTGAAAATACCAACTACGGTGTTGAAATTGGAAAGGCGAATAACTTTTCTTTAGTTGGCATAGAAGGCTCCGACATTGTTGACGGAAACAAATTATTGACTTTAGCTTTGGTTTGGCAAATTATGAGACGTAATATCACAAATACCTTGTCTCAGTTAGGTAAGAATAACCACAACTTGACTGATGCTGATATCTTGAAATGGGCCAAGGGACAAGAAGCAAAAGGAGGTCAAACTTCCACCGTCAGATCTTTTAACGACCAGTCCTTATCTTCCGGTGTTTTCCTTTTGAATGTGTTGAATGGCCTTAAACCTGGCTATGTTGATTATGATTTGGTCTACCAAGGCGCTTCTTTGTCGGACGAAGAAAAGTATGCAAATGCTAAATTGGCTATTTCTATTGCCAGAAAATTAGGTGCTTTGATTTGGTTAGTGCCTGAGGATATCAACGAGGTCAGAAGTAGGTTGATTTTATCTTTTGTTGGCAGTTTGATGGCGGTAGAGGGCCATCTTTGATGTTATCAGTATATTCCCCAGTGGTAAGGTATAAATGAGTATTATGCGCTCAGGGCTGTGTTTAAGTTAGGGGTGTACGAACCCGGGAATACAGTATTATGTACTATGTTATAACTACTCTACTGATAAAGAGTTATCGGTTAGAAAAAATGTATGTTCTTTTTTTGCAAACACGGAAGCTTTCCGATTATCATTCTATCTCGCTGTTCACTTGTTTTAATGCTGCTTCGATCTATGTAATCCCGACTATCTTCTTCTAAGCGCTTCAGCGTGACTCTTTCATTCGCAATGAGAGCCACAGAAAGCTTTTATGTATCTCGCCTCCGTGATATATGTATTTCGCTATAAATTTATCTGAATGTTTCAAACCTTTTTCTCTGGTTTGAAGGGCCATAGTGCACGCTGAACAATCAATTCATGAAACTTGTCGCTGCACTCACGTCTGCTTAAGAGTGGATATAGCAACGGTTGCATCCTCAAGGTCATAAGTGACATAAAGGGATCTCAAGACGTTAACACCTAAGGAGGGATTACCGACAAAGAAGGCGAACGAACAGAATCCTTTTTTCTGCTCAATAAGGGACGAAGCAGGTAAGCTGAACAGTGATCCCCTGAATTTAAAATTAATCGACTTGTTATCACCAGAGTTGCAAGGAACAGCGCAGAACTTCTCTTCTTCAGGTTTACAATCATACACCCCGTATGTGTTCTCTAAGATGGACTTGAGCACATAATACGGCAACCGGGAGTAAGTTGCACCAGTGTCCAAGAGAATATCGTAATTCACTGGAACCACCTCTCCGTTACTGCTCTCGACGCTGAACAATCTAACAGCCATGTGTGCCCTATTTGACATGGGTATCGGGGTATGGCGTCCAATGTAACGGGTGTGGTCAATGCCTCCAAATAAAATACTTCCCTTGTTGCTACCCGCACGACTAAGGCCAATCAGGTAAACCAACTTATTAATAATTCCGGCTTCCTTCAATGCCACGGGGTAGTTAGGGAAAGCTTGTCCTTTAGAATAGCCAATTCCCATCGTTCCTCGCTGGATCGGTGTTTCTACTGCAACTCCGAAGTATGTAGACACGGCAGCGGCACCTCTTAATGACACCAAGTCGTTTGTATAAAATCCTTTAGCATAGGTATTATCCACATACGTGATATTGAATGGCGTTTTCTGTATAACACCAGTTGACGATTGAAAAGCATCAAACTGACCTTCATGCCAGCATTCAACTGGCTTTCCCCACCTCACACATTTTGAACCTTTTCCTACAACCCAAGTGATAGAACTTCCGGTATCAATATTTAATCTGACGGGTTCCGCCTTCTCACCAAGGAACACAGCAACGGAAAAGTACCAGCCATTATCATTCAACCTGGACGAAACCGAACGCCTGGTTAAATCAGTGACTTCACCCTCGGCAACTCCAGGTAATTCATTTCCATCACTGTCAACGAGCAGAAGGTCAACCTCCAAAGTACCCGCAAGCAGTCTTGACTCGGCCTCAGGAATTGAAGCAGACGCAGCAGTCGAGGCAAAGACGCAGATTGCAGCCAAGGGCTTAAGAAAGAAAACCATGAGGAAGCTGATGATCTAAATCATTCGAGTAAAACGAGAGTGTCTTATATATCAAGCAAAAGGCTGTGCCAGCTAGCTGGATGACTACTATACCTTTGATGGCCCATCAAGAACAGAAAAAGCCGCTGAGCTTAAACTGTAGGCAAATTTTGGTTGCAAATTACTGAACTCGGCTAAAGATACGGTCAAAATTAAACGCTAAAGTCAATTGCCGCTCTGGGAAACTCAGACTGCGGCCAAAAGGGTTACCGTAAAATTAGACTCAGAAACGACAATACATCTACCGCAAATATGAATAGCTAGTCTTGCATGAGATGGCGGGGTGTGAACCCACTTGCTAATTCCCCCGCAGGCTAATTAGTTACATCGTGGGTGGAAAATTTTGGAGGTGTAGTCAGAGCGGCCAGAAAATTTATGCATGGAAGAGGCTGATTGGAAGTCTTGAGAGAGGCTGATGTGGCACCCCCAGCCCCCTCCTCTACAATCATCTCTCGTAGATGTCCTCGCCGCCATCTTCTCACTTCCCTCTCAATGCTGTTTCGCCTCTGCTTAGTTGGGCAGTGGGTGCCTAATCACCTCAGTCGTTATTGAGTTTGAGCCGCTGCAACTCTCGAGGGAGGTCCATGGTTGAGATGTACAATTTTCTTGTCCAGGACGAGTCGAGGATGAGGAGTACATTGCAGAAACCAATGCGTAGATAACATATTGATGAAACCAGGAGTGTGTTAGAATTTGAAGGTGCCTGAAGAACATCTCCAACGCCGTAAGATGTGAGAGCAAGAAGTAAAACATTCACCGAAAACTTGTACACGAATTAAAGAGTATTGCATCCTGAATGAGGTATGCACACTCCTTATTACGTGGTCTAATAGTAATGTAGATTTGTGTAGTTTGAGGGTTGCCAGGTTCTAAGCTTGGATTACGTATCGAGTGTTGGGGTTCATAAATGCCTAGTACAATGAATACCCCGAGTTTATTGGAATCTAGAGAGACATTATTGGGATGTAGAGAGAAAAACCTGAAGGGTTGCTGCTGCGATACTATTCTGGTAAAAGTCAACCCCCAGAATCACAGACGGCGACAGTGGGGTTCTTTCAATATCCAGACACTGGGGCTGGGTAGAGCCATGATAGACACAAAGTCATGCCTTGAGCAAAGTCTGTGAAGCCCCGGAAGGTGTACCCTAGAGCACAATTTTATTTCCTTGCTTCGCCCTGGTTTTGCGT
The DNA here is from genome assembly GCA_030566955.1 of [Candida] anutae. Lineage (NCBI taxonomy): Eukaryota > Fungi > Ascomycota > Pichiomycetes > Serinales > Debaryomycetaceae > [Candida] anutae. The sequence continues at coordinate 57,113 of JAKUBP010000045.1, read as the reverse complement.
CTGGTGAAGGTTTATACCCGTTTCATTTATGCACAAGCAAATTGACTTCCAACAGTAAAATCAAACTAGGCCAAAGAACGGCTAAACCCGGAGAACGGGGCTTCCGTACTAGTGTAATTATGCATACAACAAGCGCTGTGCATGAAGCTATGCACGATGCTGACTTGGAGAAGAGTAGTACACTTGGAGTTGTACGGAAATGGGGGCAGGACACAATGGAATGCACAAGTTACACTAGTGAGCTATGAGTAGGTACAACACTGGTGTAAATATGAACATACACTAGCCACAAGTGAATGAAGTGATAAAAACGAGCAAAAACGTGAAGCGCACGCGAAGAATATTTGCGCAACTGTAAGGCTGAAGCATTGCGTTACTTGCAGGAATTTAGGCTCTCGCGTCGGTGAAACGTTTTGACAAAGCAGGGACTGAGTTCTTTCATTCCATCCAGGCACAGTTTAACGGGTTTGCCAAATTGGATGGGCTGTGCGTGGAGTACACTAGGACAGAACCGTAAAACACAGACACTTTAGGATAAAACTGTTGGACCTAGGAAACTGTAGGACCTAGGAAACTGTAGGACATAGGAAACTGTGGGACATAGGAAACTGTGGGACATATGAAACTGTGGTACATAGGAAACTGTAGGACATATGACACTCTAGAACACTGGACACTCTAGAACACTGGACACTCTAGAACACTCAACACACTACGACAGAACCATGAGCAAGGGAGAGGATTTACCGCCCTCTCGGTTGTCTTCAACTCGGACCAAGCTAAAGGGGTTGACAAACTCTCCCTTGGTTACGTACTTTAAAGCATCGATAATCCGTTTAAGCTGCGGAATCACAAAAGCTTCTTGCTCCTCGCAGGAGATGCAAGAGCGCTGCACGGGATGCGTCAAGAACGATATCACCCAGTAGTGCGCAAATCTGCTAAGCGATATTCCCGAAAGAGAAACTACAGCTGCGTTAGTGGAATTCGTCGCCAAAAGCGAAGTGTTACGCACCTGTGATTAAGGGATCGTAGTCATGGATCGTACCCCTAAGCACAATTTCGGCAAGGTGGCGAAATATAGTCTTTGGGTTACTGCCAGAGAACTTAATGCTGATCGTGTAGCCGTCCTGCATTCTAGGCGCACCAGGCTGTAGAGTCTTGCGTAGAAGACAGATTTGAGAGTCAAGCGGAGAAGAGATGAACAGCGCCACCTCGTGGGTCAAGTATTGGCTGAGGTGCAGCGGTTGCTTCACCGTGCGGACAAAAACGTGGTCCCCGGTACCCAGCCGTCTCCATGCATTCCACTCGAAGTAGAATCCTTCACGGAGGCGGCGTACCGTGGCTAACAGCAGCTGGATATAGAGCAGGTTGAATGGGTCCAAGTAGTTGAGACGCGTACACGCCACTCCCGAAATGATTGTAGGATCCACTGTTTCTCCCTTCTCACCTCCCTTCACATTACCCTCCCCACCATCTCCACAGCCGCCACCGACACAGCCGCCCTCTTGAGCCCCACTAAACTCTTCCCCACCCCTTTCTACTCCACCCCTTTCCGCTGCCCCCCTGATTGCACACTCACTCCCTTCATTATCCTCCGCCTCCCCCTTCACAGGCAGTCCCGCAGAGCTGAATAAGGCTCTAAAACTGCGGCTTCTTCGCCGCAGTATGTCCCGCATCAAAGTGGCTGCAAATTTTGGTTTTCTGGGCGGCCGCTAAAATTTTGGCTGCTTCGTCGCCAAGCGACTTTACAAAGCCACGTGTCACCAAGAGCTTAACACACACGCCACCAACTGAAAACCCTCACAGTCGATCAGTACTTCGGTCGTGGTCCTGTCTGTTCCCAGCTGGTATCCAGTCGTCTACCAGTCCAGTAGTCTCCCAGTTGTCGGTAGTCTTACAGTCATCTATCAGCCATCTATCAGTTATCTATCAGTCGTCTACTATCCACCGCTTCTCGGCCCCCGGATCATCATACAACAAGTCTCTTATCGTCCAAGTCTTCTATCTGCACCAGCTGCCACAACCACATTTCGTATTACATAATTAATTACATAGTGTACTTACGTAATCTATGAATAATCAAGCAAAGGTCAAATTTTCATCAACTCTCCAGTATTGACAAGCACAGCAAGATGGTCGCAGGCTCCGGATCCCCCGCTAAGAACTACCAGTTTACCCTCTCCGACGACTCCAAGGAGAGAATCATCAAGGTCTTGGACTACTCGCGCACTTTCGCGCACTATGGATTCATTCCCTTCATCTTGTACTTGGGATGGTCGAGCACCGCCAACAAACCGTCAATTTTTAACTTATTGAGTCCCTTCCCATCTGCCTAAGTGTCTGACCGGACGGGCGTTTCGCAGACCGGTGAATCGGCGAATACTCTATTACAGCAAGCGACACGAAAGTCGGTGGCTCGTGTGCCGTTTTGTGGGTGATTGAGGCTCTTTGCAAACTCGGGTATGTGCGGCTATTGAGCGCTAGATTCGCTTGTTGCGACATCGCAGGCTCTCGCGCCCAGTTGTTGTAGGCTTAAACTTAACGATTGTATATAGTATGAATGTAAGACGAGGCAAGATCTGGGCCGTACTTTTTAGGCGTTTTCAAGCAAATGTAGTGTAGCGAGCGACACCTAGCGAGAGCATGCGAGAACGGGACGAGTTGGAGCTGGCTGCGCCAGTGGGTGGTGCGCGGTTGAGCAAGCGCCAGGCAGAGGTGATAGCGGGATTGTCGGCGGGTTTCGCCACTACTGTTGTGACACACCCGCTAGACTTGATCAAGGTACGGATGCAGCTCTCGCGCGCTGCTCCGGGCCTGGCCAACTCTGGACGCTCTTTTGGGCTAATACGAGAGGCGATTGCAAGCATCAAGCGAGACGTTGTGGGCCAGGGTCTGGACCAGGGTCTGGGTCTGGGTGTAACGGGCAGGACTCTGCTTCGCACCGCCAGAGTATTTTACCGCGGCATCGCCCCCAACTTGTTGGGAAACATATCGGCCTGGGGCGTCTACTTTGCATTGTACGCTGAGTTCAAGCAGTTGCTCGACTCGCAGCATACCACACTCACCTACTTTGGCGCGTCAGCGCTAGCTGGCGTGTCCACATCGATCGCCACTAACCCGATATGGGTGTTGAAGACACGCATGCTCGGCTCTTCGCCGCTAGACGGACAGGGATACAGGTCCCTAGCTGACGGCGCTATTAAGATCTTGCAGCAGGAGGGTGTACGCGGATTCTGGCGCGGAACGCTTCCCAGCATGTTTCTGGTTCTACAGGGAAGCCTCCAGTTTACCTTTTACGACCACTGCAAGGCGTGGCTTGTGCGACGCCGCGTGCGGCGTGGCACGGACACCGGCTTGGCCGATGGTCGTCTAGACACCCTGGAGTTTATCTACGCCTCAGCCGCTTCCAAGACCTTGAGCATGGCCATCATGTACCCGAGCCAGGTTGTCAAGTCGCGGGTACAATTCTACCTGCAAGGCGAGGAGTCACGCCGCAGACACACAGTACGCAGTACCGTCCGCCAGTTGTGGCAGAATGAAGGGCGCTGGCGCGGCTTCTACAAGGGCTTGAGCGCGAACGTTGTACGCGTGGTTCCTGCAACATGCATCACATTTGTAGTTTACGAAAAGGTGAGGGGGGTATTGACCCAAGAGGTGTGAGGGATGGAGATAGATGAAAGATAGAGGATAAAGAGCTGGATGAGGAGCTAGTTGATAGAGCTAGATGAAAGAGCTAGATGAAAGCGACTAGACGTGCTGAGGCGATATAAAAGTGAAGGCTATCGGAGAGGATCGGAGACATTTGGGTCCTATTGATCACCCGTGAAGGCGAGGAGTTCAAGCAGCGCAATGAAGATTGGGTATTGACTGACTACTAGAGACTACTAGACATTGTGACTATTAGAGACTACTAAAATCTATGACTATTAGAAACTATGACTAGAGACTGACTAGTAGAGACTAGACGACTATCATCAGCCAACATAGTAATGTAGACAACTAGAACAGCCTGATGGCTAGTAGACGGCACAGGCGAGTAAAAGTTTTGCAAAAAAAGGGAGAAGATGCCCGCGAGAGCGCTCCGTGTGCTCGCGCGACTCTCCAGCGCTCGCGGGAGCTCGTGGAGCGCTGCTGGGCGCTGATGAGCTGCTGGGGCTAGTAGCGGAGTTGTACTTGCGCACTACTTTTTTGACCGGAGCACACCGGCGCGGACTAAAAAGACCACCACTACTCGTCACTGCTACACCATCAATGTCTGCTTTCCTTGCTGTATCGAGATCTACCGCGGCGCTCCGTGTGGCGGGTGCCGTGCAGGCTGCTCTGCGCCACCACTTCCAGGCCCCAGCGATGTTGGCGCGCTTGTACTCTTCAGGCAAGTTCCCTAGCCACATCGTGATCAACATGCCCGCGTTGTCGCCCACCATGACCCAGGGTAACATCGGCAGCTGGTCGAAGGCGGTTGGTGACGAGTTGGTGCCTGGTGAGCCCATTGCAGAGATCGAGACCGACAAGGCCTCGATGGACTTTGAGTTCCAAGAGGAGGGGTACTTGGCCAAGATCTTGGTTCAGGACGGAGCCAAAGACGTGCCTGTTGGCCAGCCCATTGCTGTCTACGTCGAGGACGCGGCTGATGTTGCTGCTTTCGAGTCTTTCACCGCTGAGGATGCCGGTTCTGCACCCAAGGCGGCTGCGCCCAAGGAGGAGGCGCCCAAGGAGGAGGCGCCCAAGGAGTCCGCTCCCGAGGAGTCTGCTCCCAAGGAGGCTGCGCCCACGTCATCGAGCTCTGGATCGCTGGTTGGCCGCGTTTTTGCTTCTCCCTACGCCAAGACGATTGCCTTGGACAAGGGAATCGCGTTAAAGAACATCAAGGGTTCTGGTCCCAACGGCAGAATTGTCGCCAAGGACGTTGAAAACTACAAGGCGCCTGCTGCTGCTCCCGCTGCTGCTCCCGCTGCCGTTTCCGCTTCCGCTGCATACACCGACACCCCCATCTCAGGCATGAGAAAGACCATCGCGACCAGACTTTTGCAGTCCACGCAGCAGTCGCCCACCTACCTCGTGCAGTCGCAAATGTCCGTCACCAAGTTGTTGAAGTTGCGCCAGGCCTTAAACGCTGCCGCTAACGACCGCTACAAGTTGTCCATCAACGACTTGTTGGTCAAGGCCATCGCCTTGGCCGCGTTGCGTGTTCCTGAAGTCAACTCCTCGTGGTTGGCCGAGGAGGGTGTCATTAGAACATACAACTCCGTTGACGTGTCTGTCGCCGTCGCTACCCCAACCGGCTTAATTACCCCCATCGTGAGAAACGCACACAACATTGGCTTGTCGACTATCTCCAGTACCGTCAAGGACTTGGGCAAGCGCGCCAAGGCCGGCAAGTTGTCTCCTGAGGAGTACCAGGGCGGTACCATCTGTATCTCCAACTTGGGCATGAACCACGCTGTCAACAGTTTCACTTCCATTATCAACCCCCCGCAGTCATGCATCCTCGCCATCGGAACCACCGACAAGAAGGCCGTCCCGTCTAGCGTCAACGAGCAGGGCTTTGTCTTTGACGATGTCATTAAGATCACCGGTACCTTTGACCACAGAACCGTTGACGGCGCCGTTGGTGGTGAGTACATCAAGGCCTTGAAGACGATTGTTGAGAACCCCTTGGAGATGTTGATCTAGAGTACCCAGCCTTGATCAATGAGACGATAGTGGTAGATGAAGAGGTGTTACCGGTGTATATGCCTAGGTGTATGTATAGTGGTTTCTCTAGGGCAATTTGTGCTGACTAGCATGTGCTGTCTAGTTTAATCTGGTAGATGGCCTGGATTATCTGGTGGATGGCCTATCTGGTGGATGGTCTGGGTCATCTGGTAGATGATAGATCGAATCCAATAGGTAATCTAGTAGGTCCCTGGACCAAGATCACGATGAGTATCCACCTCGTTCGCGCTACAGCAGTTATAAATATGAGATTACTAGCGTATGTATGTAGATCTAAATGGAAAACAAACAAACGGAAACTCTTTTGGCCTACACTTGACCATGGGATTGAAAGGTGTGTACATAGCTAGACACGGATACAGGTCCAACTGGTTGCCCCCTCCACATGCACCTAGCCCTACCGGGATTGATAGCGACCCTGCTTTAGCTCCTCACGGCGTGGAGCAGGCGAAGCAGCTCGCTGCGTACTTGGGCTCATTGCCAGCCGGCGATAGGCCGCAATTGATCTTGCTGTCGCCCTTTTACCGCTGTGTTGAAACGGGACGGCCCATAGCCGAGATATTGGACTTGCGTGTTGCTTTAGAGCGTGGAGTTGGCGAGTGGTACAAGAAGGACCGTCTGGTGATTCCGCAACCGGCGGACTATGCCGACTTGCGCGTCTTTTTTGGCTCAGTCTTGGGCGAGGAGTCGGCATGGAAGCGGGACCTGACGTTGGGGGTGATACCCGACCTCACTGGAGAGACAGAGGAGGACATTTTGGGTCGCGCTCAGTTGTTCTGGGAACGGTTGCTACCCGTACTTGCTCGGGATCATCCCAACATTGACAACATATTGATCATTACCCACGCTGCCACCAAGATCGCTTTGGGTCTGGCTTTGCTAGGATTGAAGAGCGTGCGCTCTTACCTCGAAGACGGTGAAACCGAATTGCGCGCTGGCGCCTGCTCTTTGGACAAGTACGTGTTGAGTGACTCTGGCAAGTGGACTAATGTGATGAATGGAAACTGCGAGTTTTTGACCAAAGGCGAGGAAATGAATTGGACTTTTAGTTCTACATACGAAGCAGGATCTGCGGAGGATATTAAAGAGCGCGAGGAGAAGGCTGCAAAGTTGGCTCAAGCAGCAGCAAGTAAGGAGAATACGCCAACCACGGATCTCGCGGTTGGCGCTGACAGAGATGCGACTCTGGACTACGAGGTACGTAGATAGTGTCGTTTAGTAATGGACACTGCTTTTTACAGAAAAATACTAACCTACAGGACATCTACGTGTCGGTGAATATTCCCATGCGCGGTCGGGCTCTCAACTTTGACGATGGGAGTGATGCCCCACGCACCAAAGCCACCGTAATAAAACCGGCAGCACACTTCCAAGTGGCCGATTTGAGTGACGACAATCCATACATCAAACTATCCAATAATGCCGGAGGTGCAGGCGCGGGACCAGAAGGTGCTACTGATACATTAAATGTAAATGTTGTTGATGGCAAGATTTACTCAACAAACTGGAAGTCGCTTGTTGGCACCGAGCTAGTTTTCGATGACTATGGAGAATTGATTGGCACAGTGTCCGAACATTTGACGTGCCAGGAACACGTGAAGATTGTTGCGAAGGAGCCTGAAAAGACAGTTGACAAACTTGAAGATGACGATAAACTTTCAGACGAAGAAAATGGGTCCTCGTCTAAAGATATCCATAGCCATTTCTTGAAAAAGGCTTTGAAGTATGCCAAAAAGAACAATACTGTGACAGCATCCTCTAGTTAGTTTACTATGTATTTAATAAGAAGTTTCTAAGAATAAATCAAATTGGGTCAATAAAAATCTAGGCAGAGTATAATCTATTTTTTCACCGCAATGACAACCTTCTGAATATGGTCCATAAACAGCTGCAAATTGTCATCGTCTGTGTACAAATCTACCTGCTTGGTACCGTATAGGTTGTTGACGCTCGTCGCGTAAGAACTAGACGGATTTAATTTTGCAATCAAAAAACGAGCCTGTGACCCACCCTCGTCACAATCAACAAACCGAGGCAAGGGAAATCTATCCATTAATAATTCTCTTGCTTCTTGCTTAGGTGCATCTAAAAATTCTTTGAAGTGGGCATAGCTTTCAAGTTCATGGTATCCAGCCTTCTTCCATTCTGCAACCTGCGAGCCATGGTGAATCAAAATCTGGAAAAAGGTATCCAATAATAAAATCTTTGACGGCCCTAAAGACATAGAGTCCAAGAGAACAGGCTCTGGTTCGTTGTTAGGCTCTCCTGTCTCTGCATCTTCTAAACCGAAAGTATTGACATCGTACGATAATAATGTGGGCTGAATCATAATCAACGAGTTTGTCACATCCTCATGCATCAAAATATGCCTAATAAAACTAGTCTCATCCGGAGAATTGTTAAAGACTTTAATAAACTGGGAACGACGCAAGTGGTAGACAAATTGAGGTAACATTGCGTACGTTGACGACAATCTGAACGAATCCAAGACGTTAGTTTGATACACTGCAAATCTTGCACAAAAATCAATCAACGTCTTGTCCAAATGTTTCAATACTAAAGCTGGAGTCAATGTAGACTTATTTGCAGTATCAGACGCTTTGGGCTGTAACTTTTCAACAGAATCTCTTGCAAGTAATACAAGAGCTGCTTCCTGATCAAATCCTTGCTCTAAAGTGACCATGTCGACATCTGCAATTATTCTCATTGGAATAGTTGTAACACGAAGTCTCATTTCTCCACTGGGGTGCTGATAATGAACCATAAATTGAATGAAAGCAAAGTTGGCATTGGAGTCTTGCTTTTCAAAGTAGATTGCGTATGTGGATTGAGGGTTTATATTGCACAACTTCCATGAGTTGGCATTGCCCTCACCGATCTGTAAAGCAGATATGGACCTTTCAGCATGTAAGTCACCCTTTTTTGCTGGTAATGCTACAGCATTTCCAATCAAACCTTGAATCTTAAGATCTGAAGTGACCTTGCACTCAAGAGATGCATTAAATCCCATATCCAAAAACGCATCATCATCCTGGCCTTCTTCAGAAAACACCTGTTTCTTGAAGAATTTGTAAAAACTTTGCTTGAAAATTGCAGTACTAAAGGAGTCACTCATTGCAACTAATCCCCCAGTTTTATAACAACATTCGTCCATTTCGTATAATCCTATCTGATCATAACTTCCAATGAAGAAATTGCAACTTAATCCTAATGATACCATTCTTTTCGTTACCTCACTGTAAAACTTTTTCGCTGATTTGCACAATGAGATATCAACTTTAGTGTTTGACGATATAGATGGAGCCAGCGGTAATGTTGCATGCATCGCCCTTTCAATGTCGTGATGCGACCGCAAAGGCTCGCGCAATTCCTTACTCACAATCTTTCCCGGACCCTCCGTGCAATTGCCGCCCACAAAACAAAGAATGTGGCCACCAGTAATTTGTTCACCCAAGATCGACTTAAGCAAAAGAGTGGCAATATTAAGAGCAGCTCCAGTTACACGCCCAGGCCTCTCCAGGTATTTGGAATGAGGAAAAGTGTTGGTTACCAAGCTTTCGATAATGTTAGTAAGCTGATACTCCACAATGCTAACCGGCTGTAAGAATCGACGCCCAATTGAGCCTATGACAGTATCAGATCTGGTATTGCTTCCGTTCGCTGACTTTGTGGAACTAACCGAATTACCGAGGAACCCCAAAGATTTTTGCACCTGCTCCAATGTGTGTGTCTTGGAACCATTGAAAGAAAAGGAGGTGTTGTTGTGGCTAATTATGTCGTGGACCTGAACGTGCTTACCAAAAGATACAAATCCCACTAACGCGTCTTCAGGAAGCAAACTGAGAGACAAAACCAACGATTCCTTCAATGCCAGATACGCGTCAGCAACGTCCTCAATTTCAAAGCATGTATCTACCACATAGAAGAAAATTGGCTGGAGAGAACTGATACGCCCAGTTTGATACTCTACCGTCGAAAGCAGCTGGTCTAAACTGGGTGGAAACACGATTTGGTCGTTTATCGTCTGGAATCTATTCACAAAGCCACAGAACTGGCACAGCCATGTATCATTGGAAACCTGTACGAATGGGTTAATCGTCGAGCGACACTGACGGCACATTAAGAAACTGTCTTTGGGAAGGACTGGAACAGGCTGACCAGACTTGTTGTTCAACGGCGTATACATTGCTCCTAACGGTATCACATTCCTCAGGTGTTGGAGTTTTGACTTTGGTAAACAACTCCAAGAGAGCCTGACACCATCCGCATCCTCCCTGGCCTCAAAGTCCATCTTGCACCAGTGAAATCAGCAACGGTGGTTGGCTTGAATCGAATTTTGGATATTTAAACATCCAAGCCGCCGTTTCTTGTCAAGTCCATCTCATAGGCAGATTGAGTTAGTACCACAAGTGGAAGTTCACGAGGACGACGAGACTAAGCAGGATCCACTTCCAGTGATTGGTGACTGTACTACGCAACGCTATAGGCAAAGTTTAACTAAAATGCGTAGATCGCTGTAAGAGACTTTTTTTGACCAAAAACGTCCGCATCGGCGACTATTATAGGTGCTTTAACGTGTTGCGGTAAATTCTAGCAGGCTACGGTAAGTACTTGTGGTTTCTACCAATAATAGAGTGTGGTATATCTATCGAAGCTATGGTACGCGCGATGCTTATGAGTGCTAGGCGTATCTCACTGTTTGCTGGTAGACTTCCTATTTCAGTGAGAGCAGCTCGGCCCTACTCATCTCTGATAATTGACCTCGAGAATACAACCTCTGAAGAAGATTATGTGACGCGTAAGAATCTTATTACAGAGGATTGTGAGAAGTACTATCCGTCACTAGGTGATGTCAGGAATCATACTATGGAAGGCAGGACTGGGGTTCAAGTGGTGCGCATCAACGACTTTGTAAAGGAGTTTGGCGCACACGACTTTACAGTGTACGATAATAGGGTACGGGTAGAACTGGAGTATGTGATTGATGGTAAAATAAGGGGCATCCGCAAGATTGGTCGTGGTTTGTACTTTATAGATTTGTTTCAGGATGGCACCAAGTTGCAGGTCATGGCCAGCAACACCTATCTCGATATTTCTATTGACAGCTTTGAAGATCTCCATCTGAACCTCAAGAAAGGAGACTATGTTCTGTGTCGTGGGCACGCTGCAAGCACAAAGCTTGGAGAATTGTCGCTCAAGGCGAACTTGCCATTAAAGTTGGTAACGCCGTGTCTCAACCAGGTACCCAACCGTTTGATCGACAAAAAGAAGATAAATGCGAATCGCGTCCTCAACTATATTGTACAACCGGCTCTCCGTGAGCCAATTTTGATTCGCTCGTGGCTCATTCACGCGGTGCGCTCCTTCTTGTTGGAACGAGGGTTTTTGGACGTTCAAACTCCCATTCTAAGCGGAGGCGGAACTGGTGCTAATGCCAATCCGTTTTCAACAGCTGCAAATTCCCTCTCGAGTGTTCCTGTTGCGCTTAGAGTCGCCCCTGAATTATGGCTTAAGCGCATGGTGATTTCAGGTTTTGAGAAGGTCTTCGAAATCGGGCCAAGCTTCCGCAACGAAGGAATAGACGCGACACACAATCCCGAGTTCACCACATGCGAGTTTTACAAGTCTTTTGCTGACTTGCCAGAATTGATCAGCATTACACAAGATTTGTTTCTGTACGTGCACCGTGACATGGTGCAAAAACAGAGCGAGCACGGCTTAGCCTTGTTGGAGAAATCATTGCCCGAACTTGAAGCACTCTCTCGGCCCTTTGTGCAGAGAGAGTTTATCCCGACCCTCGCTGCTCGCGCTGGCGCGCCCCTCCCTAAAATCTTGAACACAAAGACCTTGGAAACTTACTACGAAACAATAGGCTTGCCACTTCCCAATTCAGATGCAAAAAGCGGGAAAGTGCAGTACTCGCCGGCGCAGCTCTTGGACCACTTGTCAAGTTTGTTTCTCGAGAGTATCTCTACGGAAAGTCCAAACACCCCCATCGTGTTGTATAATCAACCCGCGCTTTTGTCACCCCTCGCCAAGTCGTGTAACAAAACATACCGCGGCAGCGTATACGAGGTCTCACTGCGGTTCGAACTTTTTATTAACGGCAGAGAGTATGTCAATGCCTACGAGGAAGAAAACTCCCCTATTGTGCAGTACAAGAAGCTACAGCAACAACTTTCCTACAAAAGCCGCTTTAACGACGATGAAGCTCTCATACCAGACTACGAGTATGTGAAAAGCATGGAATGGGGACTCCCGCCCACGGGTGGCTTTGGCTGCGGACTTGACAGACTCGCAATGTTGTACGCCAAGGCTGAACGCATCGATGAAGTTTTACCCTTTGGAAACCTCCGTGACGTGACTAGACAATAAACAAATGTATATAGTTTTCTCGTTTATTACCTACACACAAGACCACAATGCATGTACCTCCATTCCACTTGCACGGCTTGTCATTAATGCCCTTGCATTTGTGGGTATTTTGACCTATTTGAGCCCATTTACAGGCATTCCAATCCCATTCTGGCTTCATTCCAAACCATTTCATTAAATTCCAGTCCATTCCAGGCTATTCCAGGCTATTCCAACCCCTTAAAGCCCCTGGCGTCTTGCGTCTCGCCTTAGGGTGCAAGACATGCTCCAATATATCCGCTTATGACTTCTTGGATCTGAGGCGCTCAGGGTCACCTTATTTCCGCTCTTTGTGAAATGATTGTGCCCACTCGCTCCTGCGTGCCTCCACGGCCTCACAAAGGCAAAATGCAATAGAACAATTACCTCTAAACTCAAAATCACGTCGCGCATAACTGGCGGAGTTAGGCACGGGATGTGACATGAGACTTCCTGTAGCAGGACGTGTTATCCTACATTCAAGAGCCTTGTTCCTACCAGGGTAGGTCAGGAACAGGAGGCTTCCTGCGTGCGCGTGGGATGTCCCATGGGCCAAATACAGATGTTAGCGCTTCCGCAGGTAATATTATGTTGTGTATACATAATATATGCTTCGTAAGAGCTTCTTCCTCCTCCCCCGCGCAGTCGCACCGTTCGTTTCTTGGTGATGCCTGCGAGTGCAACTGCACAGCTCCTGATGCCGCGTGACGTCTGCTAACTCTGATATGAAATGGGCTCTATACGAAACAAGCCGCTCTTGTGTAGTGCATTCACCGCGCACGTGATCGTGTATTGACGAGCGAAAAACGACCGCGACTTGCAGCACGCGCTCATTTGCTACTCTCTATCAGTTAGGCTACACACCAGAGCTGCCCACCACTGCTGGCGTTTTTGACTCTTGCAGTTTGTCCGGCTGCACTAACGCACACCGGTTGCCCTAGCAGAGGATAGCAAAGTGCTAGCCGAGGAGCGTATTTTTCCGTGTGACCATTTGGCATTTGCGTTTTCGCTATTGAACACGTTTCAGTGAATTTTAATCCCACACCCACCGCTGCTACACCATTGAGGCCTCTGTTGGACTTCTCTTGCAACTCTATATCTTGTTTAAACCGGTTGACTGGAAGTCGGGTAATTCTGTGACGATATGAGAAAGATTTGGGCTCTGAGGAAGGATAAGGTGCGACGCAAAAGCGTCGGAATAAGTATGCCGCTTTCCGCTGGCGAGAATGGCAGTCTGGACCAGCTCGATTCAGGCGACTTTTCAAACCAATCGATAGCAGAGGACGAGTCCGTGTACGGACTGAGTGCCACGGGTAGCTCGGTACCCCCCTTGAATGCTCTGCACGCGTCGTCGACGAAATCTGACGCGGAAACGGCTTCAGTCTCGCGACTGTCATATGCGCGGTCGTCAAGTACGAACACTTTGGTGAATGGCCAGGGCCAACATCGTAGTGCTCTCGCGCTGTCAAATGCTTCGATTGCACCCACTATTCAGCTGAATGCCACCAGCACCACGGCAGGTGAAAATGGCCCGCCTCGGTCGGTTAGTGCACTTGCGCGCCCTGACTATGACAATAGAACTCTGGGCGAAGGCTGGCTCAACCTGGTAATCAATCTGACGTCTTCATCGGAAATTGGCGAAAGTACATTGCGGTTATGTCGCGCGGAGTTACGCGGTTCGCACCTTTACTTGTACAAACCACCCCAAGGAAGTAACTTGAAGAACTTTAGGTTGGATGACTCCGACACGGAACTGCAGTACTCGCACTCGGCGATATCTCCGACTAGTGCAGTCTACGCCCCCTCTGTGGGGATTCCTTTGTCTCAGACACTTCATGGCAGCAATATTAACGGGGGTAGTTCCGAAAACCTTAGTGACATGCACAAGGTGGATGCAGTGGGGCACCGAACAGGATTGCCAGGGACCCCCCTCTCGGAGACTTTCAAATCAGATCACCGATTTGGCAGCACCACCAGTCTCGGTGAGACTATATCAGAGGGCGGTAATCATGTGCTATCTATTGTTGCCCATAACGCATCCAGCACCCTGCTTGGTCTGAGTATGGCAAACACCGATTACACTCTTACATTTTTTGAGACCACTGTGCCTCACCCCAATCTCAAGTATGATACTACCTTGCACAAGTTTTATGATTTAGGCATCCAAGTTTTGCCGACTTTCCCAACTGCACCAACACAGCAGAGAGCTGATTCTGTATCTCCAGATGAAGTGAACAGAAAGCCGATAATGCCAATATCTGGTCTGACTATTGAGTCCTTGGTGCACTTTATAATCTTTAGTGATGATCCCTTGGACAAAGCTGCGGTAGAAACGGTTCTTACCGTTTTACCCATACTCCCTACTTTTGGGAATATTTTGAAGTTGGTGGCAGACTTTTTAGTGAGTCTTTTCGCTGGAAAGTTTTCAGGAAACTTTGAAGTTCTGATCTTAACGAAACGACTCTTGGGATTGCTAAGGAATGTAGAGGAGAACTTTTGTGGATTTTTGTTGAAGACTGATATCTCGCATCACATCTTAAGAGTAATGGAGACATTGTCAAACCATATGGCCAAATTACCACAACACGCCGAAAACTTGGTTGCCATCTCTGACCTCAAACTGGGAATAATAGCAAGACAACGCTCCTTGATCAGTCTTACTATCAAGGATCAACCCAGTATTACTGAGTCACATCTCTTCCAAGAAATGAATTCAAGCGTGTTTATGAACGAGATCAATTTGATGGATTTTTCAGCAACAATCAGTTACATTGACTTGTACTTTTTTAGCAAGTGGAACTCTAATATTGATAAGTCTTTGCTCTTGTTTTCAACTATCAACAGTGATGAATCGAATTTGAATGTTTCTGCTGATTCGACTGACTTCCTTTACAAGAAGAATCCGTTGATATTCAACAATGAGCACCATATCCATTACCTCTCTCGTTTGTTTATTCAACATATGTTTATTGAGGGATTACCGTCGGCAATGCCTTCTGCCTCGAAGATGACAGCCCCAGTGAAGGCTTCATCGCCTCTCAATTCATCTTTGCTTGAGAGTAAAACAAGACTTTTAGAAAAATGGATCGATTTGGGCTGCTTGCTTGAAAAATCAGGGAATATGTCATCCTGGTTAGGAATATCGTCAATAATAATGTCCCAGCCTGTTTTGAGATTAACAAAGATTTGGTCACTCGTCTCACCCGAATATATCAAATTGATCAAAAATGACTGGTCTCCCGTTTTATTTGAATTAGAGAGGAGATATTTGACAAATGGCTCAATAAGCTCGGATATTTTGAATGTTAATCCCTCGCTTAATTCCCCATCTAATGTAACCGGGGAGGCGGGACTGAAGGTTAATGCGTCACCCTATGGTACCGGTACCACAGGTGGTACACCCTCTACAATGGATGCAAAAGATTCATATCATATTATGGCACCTCGGGGTTTAGGTAAGATATACGCAAAGGAAAAAGTCATTCCTTACTTTGGTGACTTGACTATAAACAACTTCATGAATACCACAGTGAACATTTTGGAGTTGGAGTCTATCTGGAAGAAGATCAATTATTCATTTAACAGATGGAACGAATACTTGTCTAAGTTGAAAAACTTTTCTGATATTATTCAGTATAATACCGACGTCTTGAGAAGATATGACACCATGGGGTTAATTTTCTCGAACGAGAGCTTGAATACAGATTTGTGCAACAGTCATACTGACGCCAAAAAGTTGCCTTCAATTTCAGCGGACTTTTTGGAACCTGTAATGCCTAAGAAAAAGGATAAATTAGCCATGCAGAGAAATTTATTATGGTTGATAGAAGTGAATTGCGATTCTATGAATTTGGAAAAGCTCATGAATTTGTCACTTACTCTAGAGCCTGATTTGCCTGAGGCTTATCTCAAACCTTCCCCACCATCAAAATTCTCATCGGGCGACTTTCTGTCGTCTGTACCAGTAATATCTGTTGACGATCATGATTCAACAATAAGGCAGAACTCTTCGTCCGGTCTCGGGATGCATGCAAATTCGTCATCTGCCTCACTCGATGGTAGCAGTGTTACTTCTCTGACTAATGATTTGGGATTAACTTTGAACGAACTGAGTCCATCATCCAAAATCCCATTATTCAACAATAAGTATTTCAAAATTGACTTTTCGAAGTACGATGAGCTTATGCAAAACGACGCTGATTTTTCTGGACACCAAGAAAAAACTACTGAAAACAATAACCTTACAACTTCTTCTGATCGCCACCAGGTTGTGATTGATGAAGATCTTACTTTCAGACTTGATGACTTTGTCAATGATTTAGATGGACATTCTACTTTGAACGTTTTTGAAGGATTAGATGATGATGATGATACTGCTGGTTTGGGTATAGATGTTGACGACATATTGAATTCGGATAGGTTCAAGAACTTCTCCATATCTAAAAACCTCAGCACATCACCCAATCTCAACCTGAGCAGCAAGCCGGGTTCTTCAAACAGAAAATCCAAAACCGCAAGTATGGTATCGAGTTCTACTTCGGCCACTCCATCTCCGTTCCCGAGATACATACCAAAATTCGCCACGATTGATAAATTGATTGATTTATTATTGATTGACATAAAGCACTTCGATGATGAAATTTCTTTCGACTTAGCTGAGTATCGTTTCGTATTCTTGTTGAATTATAATTCCTTTATTACAACAAAAGATTTGTTGGACAAATTGGTTCATCGCTTTGTTCATTCAGGAAATGCAGTTATATCCGTAATGAAGCGGGCACACTTGAAGGCTCAAGCAGCCATGAATAATGAAACTTCAGAGAAGTCAGGGACAAGATCTGAGTTCCCATTATGGAGCGTGGATCCAAATACAAACCTTCATGAATTGGGGGATGTTGATTACAAGTTGCTACTCAGAATTCAAATCAACATCCTTAAGCTTTTGATAGCTTTACTTAATAACTTCTACTCAAATTTTTCACTCGAGTTGACAAACAAGGCTATTTTGATCAAGTTATTGAAACTTTATAGCAACGAAATCTTGCAATGGTACAACTCAAACAAAATTGATGCTAATTTGGAAAAATCTTTTGAAAGCTTGGTCGGTTATTATAAGAAACTCAAAAAACTATTCACGAAGAAGACTTACCGACCCGTTGAAGCACTGAAGTTTGACGAATATTTAATTAACCAATTTAGGTTCAGTAATGATCTTCATGAAGTTCCGATGAATAGGAACTTGCCTGGTCATAAAAATGTTGCAAAAATTGAGAAATTTTTAGGTAAGTTTAATGAATTACTAGCCGTCTTTTACAAAGGGATAAAGTCATATGATTGGGTTAAGGTGTTCAAGATCGTCGAAAGCTCTTATGAACAAAACTGTTTGTTTTCTTTCAATTTGCAGAACAGCAATGTTCCAGACGAACAGTTGATAATCTCTAATGTGTTCAGCTTCTTTGAAACATTAGTTTGTCCTGAGGGAAACCAACTCGTCTTGCAAAAATTCCCTTTGGTTTTAAGGAAGCTCTTCAAGTTGTATTTTAAGTTCAAATCCTATCTCTTGATTCAATTAACGGACTTAAATATCACTGTGGAGGAAAGATTGGATCGTATGAAGACATTGTTAATCATGGTAAAGATTTCAAAATTGAAAATGAGTGAAAATCAATTTGTTTTTGAGGGTGATACGGATGTCGTGCCATCTTGTATTGAAACGGCAATAACCAACGTTATTTACTCACCTGAGAGCAGAATGTTCACTAATTTGTGGGTCAAAGCTGCCACTTCATTAAACCAGGATACTCCCGGATGGCAACCAAGCTTAGACTCGATTGAAATGTTATTACCAGGTAACTTGAAGCTCAGCGACTTACAAAGCAGTGAGCCCCTATTGCCCTGCTTCTGTTGGGTAATAGAGAACTTAATTGAGACTAACAAGTGCGCGAACTTTTATCAACGCAACATTAATTTCAACAAGCGTTATCTTATCTTTAAGTTAATCAAGGAATTGGGAATCGAAGATCCAGATGATGTGAATAATGAATACCATTCGCATGAAACCAAGGAGTTTTCATTCTTGTTCAAGTTGGATGAAGCGGTAATCAACAATCAAATTCTTCGCGATTTCACATATTTGGAAAAGGACAAGGCAAAGTTGTACAGGGCCGTTTTGCATGATCAGCGCAAAATTTTGGCATTGGACAATAAGAAGAAACTCCTCAAAGAAGCAAAGGAGTCTCATAATATTCAAGCAAATCAACAAGGGGCTTCTGGTGATCCTAATTTTATTGGACAGGGAAACTACTTGCTCCAACAAAGCAAGAAAAATGTTTCTTCCATGAATAGGCGGCAATCCTTGACATACAAGTCTAGCTCAGCGTCGAGATTCAAAATTAGTGGCCTCTTTACCAAGTCTCGGCCATTTTCAGGAATGTCAACTTCATCCGGAATGCGTACTATTAGTGCGAAAGATTTGTCAAGCTATGATGGTCTCGTTGATCCCAAGCCCAAACCCTTTTTGGTCATACCTTTGAAGAATAAGAAGATTTTCCCTGTTTACTTGATGCCATTTGGCTTCAAAATTGACTCAGACTACAGTAACGAAGACTGCTTCTTCCAAGCTCCCAATGAGGCTGAGATGAATAAGTGGTTAATCCGATTAAACTATGCTAACAGACATTGGTTCTACTCGAAATTGCTTAACACAAAGAATCAATCTCCAAGAACTACGTTTGGAATTCCTTTGAGCGTTGTCTGCAGAAGGGAAGATTCATCCTATCCACATGTCTTGTCTCAAATATTTTCTGAGATTGAAAGAGATGGCTTGAATGACGTGGGAATTTACAGAATCAGCTCCTCCTTAACTGAATTGACCAATGCAAAGGCATTAATTGACAAGAATGGAAGTCTCAATTTTGCTGAAAAACTGTATGATGTTCATACCTTAACCAGTCTCGTGAAATCTTACTTTAGAGAATTACCCGAAGCACTTTTGACCGACAGGGTTATTGATTTATTTTTCAATCTCAAGCAAAAAGTTAAAGATGGTTTGGTTCTTGAAGAGCCAGCTCTCATAGCTAGTTACAGAAGTGCCATCGATAAATTACCCCCAACCAACCGGTACACTCTTAGTGTGCTATTGAAGCATTTACAAATTGTTAGTCAGTACAGTGACAAGAACAAAATGACAGTATCTAATCTTGCGACGGTGATTGGACCTGCATTGACAGAGGCTAGTAGTATGGATTCATTAATTAACAGCTTTGGCTTCATGAATTCAATTTTGGAGAAGCTTATTACTCATTGCGATCAAATCTTTGAGAATGATACAAAGATTTCAGATGCTGTATCATTATTGGAGAAGGTTTAGATTGTGTGATGCATTTTTATGATACCATGGTCAGTCCGTTTTATAGCGGCAATGTTCGTTTGTAGCACATGTGCTATATGTTATGAATTTTAATTTTAATTTTCGAGGTGAATTGATGTAGCAATTCGTTGAGACATTGGACTCTTCGTAAATATAAAAACTTAGGTGTATATATCTATTGGTGCCCCGTTAGGATTTTTACAAATTTCTCCATGTAAAAGCGGTTAAGGTTAGCATGAGGCCACCTACTTCGGATTGATGTAACTGCATTTTTTTTATTTATCCTTTTGCTACACCTCTTGGTAATACGCCTCATTTTGGTCAGAGTAAAGTGTTCCAAGCTCCTCAGGATGTCCCTCTCCTTTAGGCATATTAGATGTCTTCGTCATGGAGTTACAGTATCTCCGTAAAATTTATAATTCAACAGAATATTATAATATCTTTAAATGCTCCGTTTTTATTATTGAAATCGAAAACAACTTCATTAACACAAAGAACATTATTTTATAAACATTTGCTATTGAAAATGGAGGAGCCTTCTGACTAGTGTTTATTGCCATAACCTGACATCGTAGTTGAACCATGCCCTCAGATTTGTAGTGCGGCGTGGATATTTCAATTTGCAGCCAATTTTTCCACGAACTTATAAACTGAAAAGCATGGATCACACTGACCGAAAAGTGTGGATTACATCGTCAGATGCGCTCTCAGCTATATGTGACTTACTACCTTCTAATGAAGGACGCCAGTCGCTAGTTTCATCGTTGATAAAGGCATATGGTTTAGATGCTCTATGCGACGATGTGATTGATGTGATTAGAGTTGGTAGGAAAGACTTGGAACGATACCATGATCCCAAATTTATCGCTTGTTTGCTCAGACAAAGGCCTGATATAGACGAAGGTTTAAAAAATGCAAATGAACTAAGACAGTTGGTTCGAAGCTCATATAGGGATATCCCAAAGATGGTGCGTGACAAGTTGGGAAACTCACATCCGAGCGTCTCTTCGTGCTCGGAACTGTTAGAAATAGATCATGAAGGGAAGGAAGTAAACACCAGAAAAGAGCACTACTATGACCTGGTGGCTGATTCTAAAGAATGTAAAATATACGGTTTGCTGCACGACTGTTATCCATTTCCCCTTATGGATGAGTATGTAATTATGATTGCATCAACGAGCATTTCAACAGCTACTAGAATATGTTTCGAGAAAAAGAATATGGGAGACGAGTCATACCAGATCATCGGGATTAATTGGTATGGTGGTAGACATCATTGTGGAAAGCGAAGTGCCGCAGGATTTTGCTACGTAAACGATATTGTCCTCGCTATCGGGGTATTGCGCAAGTCTTTCGGAAGAGTGTTTTATATTGATTTGGATTTGCATCATGGGGACGGCGTCGAAAAGAGCTTTGAGTTTTCAAAGAATGTCTCCACATTTTCGGTACACCGGTATGATATTGGCTTTTATCCCGGAACAGGGGGGTTAGAAACTTCGCAGCTGAATACTTTCAACGTACCTACGAGACGCGGACTCGGTGATGAAAGCATGCTTTTTATCATTGAGGAGATTTTAGTTCCTTTGATGATAAGGGAAAAACCTGGCGTGGTGGTTGTCCAGTGTGGTTGCGATGGCTTGGCTACAGATCCCCACAAGGAATGGAATATGACAATTGAAGGCTATTCCAGAGTATTGGATAAAATAAGAAGTAGCATTGGAACTACTCCAATGATGATTCTAGGTGGAGGTGGATACAACCATACTGAAACGGCGAAGTGCTGGACATACCTAACCCAAATTATGGTGAGTCAAAAAGGACAAGACTGGGATTTGATTCCAGAGCATGATCACCTTGATGCTTATGAGAATGATGGCTTTCAATTTTGGACAGACCATAACACAATAGCCAAAAAAATGACAGACGAGAATGATTTGCATTATTTGCAAAATCTCAAATCATATTTGCTTAGGGAATAGCTTAAATGAGAGACAATAGCCTCCATGTAAATTTCTTTATTGAGAATTGGTATTGTATTTAAATATTTCACCCAAGACTCTTGTCCAATTATCGTCCCAACGACAGTTACTCTCCTCAACAGCTCCCAGCTTTAACACAGCGTATTTCTTGTCGTCTGTCAAAATACCCACAAGTGAGCGGTATATTTGGTCTGACCTGTCTGCGGATTTCTCGCTTGTCACTTCGCCATTGACGCCGTGCTTTACAAGCTCTCCTATAGCAGGAAATGCCAACGAAATAACGGGAACCCCACAACCAAAAAAGTCGACAATTTTCATAGGTAAGTCAATACCACTGGAAGAAGTATGAAGTGACACTCCCAAATCAGACAAAGATAAAACTTTTGGATAATCTTCCGAAGAGAGCCACGCTGTTCTAACTTGTACTTTCGGACTAAAGTTGAGAGTTATCACTCTTCTTAAGAATTGTTCCTTCATAGGGCCCTTTCCTGTAACCAAAAGAAGTAATTTTGGCAATGACTTGTCTACCGTTTCTTCATACTTTTTCAATGCATCTAATAGGGCGTCGAGATCTTCGTCAGGGGTAAATGATGTTGATGTCATAAGTATCTTGAAGGATTCAATATCTTCCACTCCCTGAAAAACCTCGTGCGTGCCTAATAATTCTTTTTTCATTAAGCTTGATATTGGCTGAAACTGCTCAGCAGGCCGGTCGTGTAGTGTAATTATAGACTTCGAGTCAACACCGAACTCTTCTGACAAGAATTTTTTCATCATATGTGTAACAGTAATGTTGAGGTATGCAAATTTGCCAAAGAAAAGCTCGTAATAACGCACCAACCTTACCAAAGGATGTTTCAAATTCTTGAAGCGCAAGTTGAGAATACTATAGTTGAGATTGTGCCAATCTATAATTAATCTTGTATTTCTGCTGAAAATCTTAATGAAGATTACTGCAATCACAAGTATAGGAACAGAAGGTGGATTCTGAATTAGAATAAAGTCAGTTCCACGAAATTGTAGTAAAAGACTGAAAAGCTGTTGTACTTGCGTCGCGACCTTTTTAGCCGCAAACAAGAGATAGGGAAGACTCGACGTGTTCTTAATTGCTTCAATGGGGCAGATTTCAATGTTTATGTCATCTACCACGTCTGTGGGAGGCAGGGTTCCCAAATAGCCACACAAGTTCACAAAGTACTCTAAATTAGCGAATGATTTTGCGTGATAGCACATTCTGGGAGAGTGACCAAGGTCTCCTAGTACAAAGATTGCTATGCTGCGTCTTTTTCCTGAATAGCCACCTCTGATTGTGAAGTAGGGCAATATCATGTATGCGATAACTGGTAAACACAAGTATAGTCCAACCAACCACCAGAGCCAGGGGCCCGTGTACCAAAAAACATGGTCAAATCCTTTGTACTCTATAAAAGAGGCCATACTTGGTCCTTAAATGTAGTATCGAAGTTCAAGTGGCCCTCAGGATGCCCGGCCTTAGAATTGAATAACGCGGATTTAGGCCCACTTTATTTGCAGTGATCGCGATAAAGTTCAGTTCAAATTCAAAAAAAAACGACAACTGCAGGGTTCGAACCTGCGCGGGCAGAGCCCAAAAGATTTCAAGTCTTTCTCCTTAACCACTCGGACAAGTTGCCGAGTCTAGGTTCATTGTTATAAAACAAAAGTACAAACTTAGTCGCTGTATATTTAACTGGGGACCGGCTTGCTTGGCAATAAAAGATGTTTTTAACAAGACTCACTTCTCTTGACCGATAAAAATGGTCATTATATAGGTAATACAATATGTAAAGAGACAAAAACCAGTTTCTACACATTAGAGATGAAGTTTAAGATACCAATAGTAAAAGGAATGTTATGAAGTTCAGAATTTACGCTGTTTGTCATAGCATCGGAAGCACAAGAGGTTGACTAAAGAAGTTACTTTGTTTTTCACATATATTATTGAAAAGGTTCATTCAAGGAAAGGAAGAACTAAAAAGTAGACATACCTGAGGAGTTTGTTATGACGTGGGCATGCCATTGCACCCGCAGGTCACATGATTCATCGGAACATTATTGATCTCCGACTCAGAATCTTTTCTCGAATGCAACGCCTTGGCCAACAGAGCCATGTTCCAAAAGATAATTGGTGCCTTCTACAACTTTGATGAGTGGCTAACTGCTACACTTTGGTCACATTCGTTTACTAGGAATTTAGTAAGCACACCTGTTAGCCGCATTGTCACCAAAGTGTTCGTCGTTTATTTTGTGGGTCTCTTGATATACAAGACAATTCACTGGTGTGGCGTAAGCTTGAATTTGTGGGAGGATAGCTCTAAAGTAATATTCAAAGAAATTCCTTTACATTGTGCTCATGTTTACGTCAAGGTAAATGTGGCAGACAGAGAGAAGCAGTACCTTGTAAAACAATATTACCGAGATCGCAAAACCGCATTCTTAAGCGCTACCAAGAGACCGCAAGATA
Source organism: [Candida] anutae (assembly GCA_030566955.1). Taxonomy (NCBI): domain Eukaryota; kingdom Fungi; phylum Ascomycota; class Pichiomycetes; order Serinales; family Debaryomycetaceae; species [Candida] anutae. The sequence continues at coordinate 33,175 of JAKUBP010000045.1, read as the reverse complement.
TGTTCAAATTAGAGGATAGCATACAATACCACCTTGAATTTGGCCCCGACGATTTTGAGATGAATGAAGACCCAGATTATGGCTCTACAATTTCGCAATTGAGAAGCCAAGTGTTGGCTGTATACCAGGCCTCGAAAATTGATAAAAAGCTTTTGACAGATAATTGCAGTGCAAATGACGTGCTAATATTTAATAGAAAGCATGAAGAAATTACATCAGAAGGAGATAAACAGTACTTATCAAAGTCATACATTGAAACCGGCAATGTGATTGAGAGTGTTATTTTAGTTTAATCAAGTAGTACACTCAACTTTGGATAGCAGTAGCAATTGCCAGCTCTACTCTCGATTGGTCGTAAAGTTTTCTACGCTTTTCAATCAGTGTCCACATGCTCATTACCCGTTCGAACGGAGATTGCAAAGAAACATCCTTAAAAGGTTTCCTATCATCATTCCAGGAATCGTCACTTGAATCCACAGCGTCTTTCTCATGATCATTAACCGTAGTTCTCAGTGTCAAAGCTGAACGTTCTAGAAAGTTTTCAGGATTAATTTTGAATTTGATTGGATTCACAGGTATAGTATTCGAACCCCTATTATTTGCAGCATACTTGTTTGCCTCGTCAAGCTTTTCAAGATCAATAGAAGCATACTCTGGAAACTTGAAATGTGGTATACTGTCACCCGCAGACTTGATCCCAGACGAAGACCTGGACGAGTATTCCAATAAACGCTCATCTCGCACTCCTCCTTGAGGGAACGTGTCAAGGATTGCTTTGTTGACCAAACAGTAGCATTGTGTCCGAAGGGAGAGATCAAAAAAGGAACGCAACTGCTTTGGAAAATCCCTTTGGTCCTGAATGTTGGTTATGTTAGAGTCATAGTTGAAGCAAAGCAAACTCATGGTTACTTCCAACTCCTTCAACAACTTGTACGAGTTAGAAACTTTGCTGAGCAAGTTCTCTCTAACAAATGTAAGCATCTTTTCAAGAAAGATTCGTTCAGCATCCAAGTCTTTCGGATTTGGCGCAGTTAGTTTATGCGCTCGTATCATCTCAATCAAACTTAACCGAAGCAACTTGAAATGAAGTAAATTCTGCGAGTCAAGAATAGTAGGATAGTTCTCATTAATCTTGACAATAGCTTCGCTAATGGATCCTTTCAATATTAACAACTTTATCTCATTACGTTGCTTTATTGTGGAATAGCCTGATACAAGCCGCCAATGAGCTCTTGTAGCAGAATGATTCAATACAAGACCAGAAGTATCCTCACGTTTCCGGGTAATATCATTAGCGCTTTTATAATCGTCTAGGAGACGCTCGAATGCATCGGGCCTTTTGTCTAGCTTATCCTTGGCCAATTTGTAGGCGTAGTCGTTGCTCTGCACTGCATACTGAAGTGGGGTGTAGGGGCAAGAGAGATCGATATTAAGCTCCTTAGCAAAGCTGAGAGCTGCCTTTTCGTGACCCTCTCGAATGAAATGGTCTAGTACCAAGTAGTCTATCTTCTCGAGGGGTATTGTCGTCATGTGGCGTTGTTTTTGTAAGGTGGGTTTTATGACGTTTTTTCGGTCGATTGCAACTTGCAGCACCGCACCACTATCCAGTCCCACCACATCAGATTCAGCCACCAGTTACAGATCACGAAAGCAAACATTGGCCACATAAACCAGACCAAAAGGAGTTTTAACCAACGTAGGACCTCGTTACAGGATCCTTCTAGCTTTGTTTTCGACTTCTTTCAGCTATTTGCAGCATTCACACGGGAATGAGTGCATCGAAGAAGAAGGATTTACCCTCCGACAATGCAGAAGAGGTGATTAAGGAGTACTTGAAAGAGCAGTACCGGCCATACTCTATTTCAGACTTGGTCTTGAACTTGCATGGCAAAATTAACAAGACTAGTATGGGACGGGCATTGGCCACCTTGACAGAACAGGGCCACATTTTGTCCAAGACATATGGCAAGTCTGTCTACTACGTGTATGTGGAACGGATACAACCACTGGAGGAAGGTTCTGAATCACCCGAGGAGAAACTAGAGAAACTAAAGGGCCAAGTAGAAGTATTGAATTCAGAGGTGCAAACTCGCGAAACAGGTGCGTTCAAAAACTAATGCACACGACATTTACTAACCTACAGAATTCGCCTCAATAGTGGAGCAGCCCTCAAATGAAGGTCTCGTGGAACAGATTTTAGCCGCTCGTTTGGAATTGAGGAAGATGTCTGACGAGATTGAGCAGTTGGAGATTTCCGCCATGCAGTCGTCCACGTTCTCGGCTGAAGAGGTTGCACTTGCCAAGAGCAATTGCGCAGAAATTTCCAAAATCCACTTGGAGAGAAAGAAGATGGTATGTAACCTAAAACGTGCCAGAATTAAACTAACCACTACAGTTTGCCGGCTTTATCGCCATGGTTCGCGACGGAGTTGAGGATTATAGTTCGCTACTAGTGAGTATCGTAAGTACTTTTGGATTGCAATGTATTAACCTCTAGAATACAATTGGGATTGATGTTTGCGAGTGGGAAAATATCCGGTCTTCTGGTCTCTAGTTGCACTAACAACTTTCTTTAGAAGGTGGCACCAGAGAACAGAATATCGGCCAAGATTATCCCCTCCTTTTGGGGCAACAATTGGAGGAGGGGAAATGTTTTCACGTGACTACTAAAAATAGATTATAGGATTTCGAATTTATTATGGCGAGATTGGAGGATGAAGCACAGAAAAGGGGCGCGCGAAGTACACGTTTCGGCTATTGCCTTCCGAGAAACTCGCGCATGTGAGTTTTAATATGGACTGGTCCATAGGGCAAATTTATTCAGGTGCCATAAGGTCCAGCCGCCCTGCCCCGAGTCTGCCGATGCGGAGTAGGGCGACGTTGAGCATTGGCAAGACTTGGCGGCACCCAGCAGCACTCAGCGGCATGCCAATCTTGTCTTTTATGTGCAGTATTTGTATATGTCTTAGCTTTGTGTACTATCTGAGCCGGAAGCAGCCAAAAATCCTGCATAATGTCAGTTGTTATGTAGAAAGCACTCAGCACTTTTAAGATTAGGCGCCTCATTGATCCTACGGCACTTGTTGACTTGCAATCTTGCCATAGTCTCTCATATATCGATGGCGGAAGCTGCTGATAATTTTTTACTGGCTTTCCTATAACCTAGGTGGAGATAACGCTAAAGACGGCGGTGATGATTCCCTACACAGTCCATAAAACGCTAGTGCTCGTATCGTGCACATTCCTTGGTTTGATATGTGGCACACTCTACCTATACTCGTCATTTAGTCCACAACTTGCGATGCGATTGCACTACACCGTGACGGACTCCTCAAATATTGCATTACTTGGAACATTTGGGGTAGCTATTACTGGCCCAATAGCAGGTATTGTGGTTGACAAAAAGGGATATACAGCTGCTCTTGGGGTTGGGGGCATGTCCATAGTCCTTGGGTACGCAGGATTGAAGATACAATATGATAAAGAGTTCAGTAGTGTTCCCCTATCTGCTTTTTTGATTTTTCTTGTTGGTGCTGGCTCAACTTTTGTGAATTCTCCATGCTTGAAATGCTGCGCTGTAACATTTCCTAACATACGGGGAGTGGCTACTTCATTACCTTTGGCATTTTATGGATTGAGCGCTTTGGTTTTTTCTGTCTTGGGCTCGGTCATTTTTCCCGGAGACACCTCGGGCTTTTTGGGTCTTTTGGCTTGCTCGTCGTTTACGATTTTAATGATCTGTGCCCCTAGTGTAATGTTATGGGATAGAGAGCAAAACAAAGCTCGCAGACCAGCTACTTCTCGGAACCACTCATTCACGAACATGAACGCTCTTGCGCCGGTTCCTAGCCCAAGAGTCAAGTTGTCACGCCCTCCCAACTACAGCCCTGACACAGAAGCTGTAAATATGGGAGGAATGTCATTGATAAAATCAGGAAACTTTTGGATCATCTTTTTTGTGACGGGAACTCTCGCCTCTATGGGCCACATGTACATTTATTCAATTGGCTACATTTCAAAGGCCCTAGTGACCCACGAAATTTTTAAGAAAGTCCCCGACTCTGAATCATTTTTAGCTTCTGTCAGAAGTATGGAAGGCATTATTCAAAAAGACCAGCAACTTCAAGTGGGTTTATTGTCAATTGCAAATTGCTCAGGAAGAATATTATCAGGTTTGATGGGAGACATTTTAACCCTGTCATTTAAAATATCTAGAACTTGGTTGTTGTTCGTTCCATGCTTCGGGCTAATGCTTACACAAGTAATGGGATTAAGCATTACTCAATATCTGGGTCTTTCATTCGATTCGCTACTAACAGGATTGTTCTATGGATTCACTTTCAGCATAATGCCGGTAATAGTTGGCGACATTTTTGGGATGGATAACTTCTCATCTAACTGGGGAATAGTGAGTCTTGCCCCTATAATTCCTAGCTTTTTCTTCACCAACTTATTTGGAAAGATCTACGATTCAAATTCTAGGGGAATAATGTCGGACAAGTCAACCGATGAAATACTTTTCTGCACTATAGGAAGCGAGTGCTACAAATCAATCTTCAAGTTAACCTTACTAGTGTCGTGCTTGTCTTTGGCAGGTATCATGTGTTTAACGTTCGGTAAGAAATGGTTACAGCAAAATCAAGACAAAGAGGCTTCACACGACATTGCACTCGTAGCCATGGATTCCCGTGTAACTATCGTGTAACTGTTCATTATTTGCATTATGTTTTCCGCTATTTTGTGAGAATTAACACTAATAGCTTTGGCACGCGTTAGATTCCCATACTACACATGAAAACATTCAAATTTAAAGAGAAATTTATAGATTCTGATTACAACAGAAGAACAGTAATTTCATCTCCTCGTAGAACCGAAGCGACTAAGCTTACTTAGAGATGGGCTATCCCTCAAAGGAGGATTGGTCGACACTCTCTGTCTTGGATAAGCGTGCCGTTCACTCAGTTCTAAGCGTGCAAGACTTTTCTTCCTTTGAAGATCAAGAGATGGTACTTGGCTTGCTTGGTCTTCATTTTCTGTGATATCAGAATCTAAGATGATATCATTCAAATTTCTTTGAATCAAGTAGCGAAGTGCATTGTACCAGATGTTGTGACGCTGTCTTGTTGCACATGTAATTTTAACACTTTTATCTTGTGAATAAACAATAATGCTCTTATGATATAATCCCGTTGGTAAGGGGTTATTGTCATCAACGCTTTCCACCCTCACAATTGCGGCTGCTCTTGTTCTAGACCAAGATGGGTTAGATAAAACAGGGTTGGAATCTGACCAATAAAGGGTCAACGAATAGGGATGAACCCAGAAGTATCGCTCGTGGCGAGTTTCCGAAATTGCACTGAAGGGTCCCAACCGACGATAATACTTAAACAAGTACTCACCAATAACAACTTGCGTTATTGCAGGAATCATAGATTTATCAGTCAAAGATACATTAGTAGCCAAGGAAATTCCACTTGCGCTCTGAAGGGATTCGTTGTGGCTACTTACCTTTGAATACTCCGAAAGATTAGATCTGACAGAGTTCGAATTTGCGAGTACACCTAAAGTAGGCGGCATACTTTCAGGTCTGGATAAACTCTTTGCATGCTCCATATTTAACAGTGAAGAGGGCAGATCAACCAAGTTATTCAAAGGCTCTTTGAATTCTCCATTAGACAACAACAATTTTTGCTGATACTCAGCATAAAGACTATCGATTTGAGTATATCCTTTTTTCTCTGCGTATTCTTTGAAAGTCTCATCCAGTACTCTATCTATCGACAAGCTCTTGTACTTAATCAATTGATGGTAATAGCTTGATGGAACCACTTTGACATTGGAAACCTCCGGTAAAGGCGATAATGTTGTCCCAACAAACTGCGACTCAGGAATACAGAGGAATCCCAAACTCTTTGCAAACTCTTGGAGTTCTTTAGCATCCAGGGATACTGTAGAAAGTCTCTCGTATCTTTCTGATTCCTCATGAGAGATTAGACATAAACCTAGTTCAGATGCTCTCAACCTTAAGTCCGATTCATTTGGATTAGTTACTGCTCGCGAAGCGGCTCTCATATCTTGATACTCTTGCTGATTAATTGAAACTAAACCATGCTCAGGCAGTTTTTCCATAATATATTCTTTAGTCCACCTGTTGTCGTGCTCCTCTTTCATAGAAAATATATGAGAATCCTTCTCTACCAATGATTGCTTAAGTTCCACCATTTGTGTTTCAGGAACTAGGATTAAACCCAGTTCCTTAGCGAATGCGCCGAGTTTTCTTTCATTGACTACTCTCAAAAATTCGTAATCTTCTTTGGATATCACCACATGTCCTATTCTAGACGCCGAAATGTTCAATTCCTCGAAAGTTAAGGCGAAAGTGTCATTAGCGTCCGAAAAGTCTTCGACAAGCGAGTTTTTATCCATAATTCGAGATCCAATTGACGCGGAGTCTGAGCGCAATGACAGAGACTTCTCAAGCGATCCATCATCACCCACAGTAATTCCATCCCATTTCGCTTTCATTATGGCATGTTCCTCTACTAGCTTTTGATATGCCTTATTATCTATTGTCACCTGGCCATTATTTTCTTCAACAACCCCCGCTTCTTTAGCTGAAATTGATTTTTCATCGTCATTCGTAGAAGCAAGAGCCATCAGATCATATTCTTCTTTTGAGATTACGACATAACCATTCAAGGTTGCAACATTTTCTAAAAATTCCATGGATGGCTTGGTGGCCTTTATTATCAATGAATCGTACTCTTCACCAGTCAATACTTTCATACCAGCATCACGAGCCTTGTCTTCCAAACTCATAGAAATCTGATCCTTCATTTGGTCTAGCTCTTCAACTGAGACTATGTCAAGACCGTTTTGAGCGGCCATAGATTTGAGGTGCGCGACGTCAGGGGAATTGGCCCTCGAACTCAAAAGTTCATACTCTTGTATAGACATCACTTTCATTCTTTGACGGTCAGCTTTCGTTACTAACGATTCTGCGGCCAGGATATTCAAAAGTTTAAGTTTGTCGTCACTAATTAAAGTGTGACTGTTGAGTTGTGCCTGTTTTTCCAAATCTGCTACTGTGGGATTTTTGTAGGATTTTAAGACATCAAGCGGAACAAGACCTAAGTTAGCTTCGGCTGCTTTTTCTTCGAGTGATTTGTTATTATTTTTAACCAAATTATCCATGTATTCGGACTTGACAAGCACATGTTCATGCAAAAGACTCTTTTCTTTCAAATATTCCACAGAAGGAGCTTCCAATTTACTTCTAATCTCTTCATACTCTTTAATAGACATTAATTTCATATTGACTGAAGCAGCACGATCTTCAGGAGATTCTTCTGCTTTTTTCTTCATGGAGTTGAACTCAATTCCTGATAAAGTTACGAGACCCAACGCCGTTGCTTTTTCAATAATTTGAAGATTGGTAGGTGACTTTGCCTCAGAAATTAATCTTTCGTGATCGGAAATAGGAAGAACAATCATATTCGCATCTCTTGCTTTATCTTCTAGAGTGACATTTGCTTGGGCCTTCAAGATATTAAATTCTTTAGTTGTTATTACGGTCAGAGAAAGCTCTTCTGCCATCAGTTCAATTGACTTATTCGCCTGCTTGGTTAAAGATGCAAAGTCTTCATCACTCACAACAACTTGACCTATCTTTTTCGCGGACTCCTTTAACAGTCCAATATCTGGATTAGAGAGTTTGAATTTCAAGTCTTCGAAATTTTTCGTTGGTACTAAGCTCAATTCATGAGCGCTAGCAACCGAGGTTAAGTATGAAACGGGATCTTGCTTGAGATGGATCAATTTTTTGTTATCATCATCTTCAATCACAAACTTCCCCGAGGCAGCTGCCTTACTCTCAATAGACTCTTGAGATGACTTCTCTAATCGATCAAGGACTGATCTTTCAATCACGACACAGCCGAATCTATCGGCTGCATTAACAACAAACTCACGTTTCGGAGCATCCAAATGTTCCTTCAACATTTGAAACTCTGTTACTGGCAATAGATGCATACCAACAGCTTCTGCCTTTTCGTCCAAAGGTTGAGAAAAACTATTCGAAAGTTCTTCCAATTTTTCATGAACTAGCAAAGAATGTCCAATAGCATCTGCATGCGCTCTCAACTGCTCTAATGTAGGACTCTCAGCCTTTTTACTAACATCCAGATAACATGAACTAGATATGACAACATGATCCAATTCCTCGGCCTTCTTTTTGAGATGATCTAAGGATGGGTTGGCTGCAATGTCAGTGAATTGTTCAAACTTTTCCTTTGGAATCACCACCATTTTAGATTCAGCGGCTATTTCTGAAATAGGCTTTTTGTTATAATTCGTGAGTCTTTCAAGTTCTGCATATGGAAGTAGACTGTAGTCGTAAGCCTTAGACTTTTCAATTAAAAATTTCAAGGATGGAGAATTCTTCTCTTCTTCCAAAGCATTGTACTGTTCAAGCGACATTACCACTTTGTTCTGCTCCTCTGCCATGGATTCTAATGTTTTCCTGGACATTGCCTTCAAAGTGTCTAGTTGATCAAAGGGGATTATCTCTAATTTCAACTCTTGTGACTTATCTTTAAGGTATTCCCTAGTTGGATTTTTGAGGCGAAGCTCCAAGGAGTCAAGAACAAGAGGGTCCACTAGAGTTTTTCCCGATAACTTTGCCATATCCTCTAATGACCTGTTAGAAAGAGCTACCAATTTGGCGTGTTCCTCATCTGAGAGTAACGTGTGCTGGAGATTCATGGCTCTCTCTTTCACTTGATCCAAAGACGGCTTTGATACTTGTTGCAATAAAATTTCATGCTCAGCCTCGCCAATGACGACAAGTCCTAATGCTGCTGCGAGACTGCTTATGCGGCTTTGAGATGGCTCATGGGCTAGCTTTTCAAGACTTTGATGCTCATCTTGCTCGATTAAAACAAGCCCTTGCAGTTTTGATTTCTCAATAAGATAATCTTTACTAGGCGACTTAATGGACTTTTCCATTTCTGAAAATGCAAGCTCCAGAACTAGCACATACCCAACTGTTTTGGATTTCTCTTGCAAGTGATCAACCGTGGGCGTGGAAACTGTTTCAACTAGCAGATCATATTCGAACTTCTCTATCGCAACTAATCCAGAATTTGATGCCAATTCAACTATTCGCTCAACACTTGGGTCCTGCAAATTATCGTACTCAGTCTCGGGTAAAATTATTGCATTATGAACCGTCGCCTTTTTTCTTAGCAAATCCAAACTAGGCAGATTTACTTCTTTTTTTAATCCCTCAAGTTCAGAATCAAGTACGGAGGAGTAGCCAAGTTCCGCCAAATGCTCTTTCAAAAAGTCAAGTTTCGGCGTTTTAACCTTCAGTACCAACAGGTTAAATTCAGAATCAGGTATACAAGAGTATTGAAGAGCTTGTGCCTTGACCTTGAGAATTGAAATATCAGGAGAATTGATTTCTGATTTCATTTTTTGTAAATCTTTAGTCAAAATTATATCAAATCCTTGCTTACGTGCCTGGTTTTCAATAAATTCTAATTCCGGCTTCTCTAGAGCTTCTAGGAGTTTGTTATGCTCGCCAGATTCGATTAAGACTAGCCCGAATTCGGTCGCGTGCTCTCGAAGCTGTTCTAGGGTTGGATTTTTCAACTTTTGCTGTAAATCTTCAAATTCTTCCTTCAATAGAACAACTTGTTCTTCAGAAGTTGCAGCATGACTCTTTAAGGTATCATAAGCTTCTTTTGGTACAACTGAATAATTGAGGGTACCTGCATGAGTTTTAAGATAGTCTAACGAGGGGTTTGACAAACTATTCTTCAACCTATGGTGTTCTTCTTGTGGTAAAACAACTTGATTTAAGATCAAAGCTCTTTTTGACACTTCCTTAAGAGATGGTTTCTCAGCAGCATCCTTAAGAGTTTCATACTCGCTAAGCGTCACAAGGAGAGAACCGTGGAATTTTGCTTTTTCATTCAAGTAGTCGGTACTAGGGGTTGCTACCTTGTTTTTTAATTCATCATACTCCGTTTGTTTCACTAAAGAATAATTGTTAGAAGCTGCACGTTCTTCCAAATATTCAACAGTCGGAGACTTTAAAGAGGATCTTAAATTTTGTAAGTCCTCAGAAGCAATCAAGTCGTATCCAATACCAGCACACTTCTCCCTTAAATACTGCTCAGAGGGATTGTTGATTCTTTCGGTGAGCTCTGTGTATTTACGCTGGGGTATTGCAAATAATCCCAATCCTGCACATTTTTCAATAATATGCTTCTTGCTTGGCAGATTTGCTTTATTGGCCAAGTCATTAAATTCTTTTGATGAGTTCACAACCAACCCAAGCGTCTTCGACTTCAGAACAATAAATTCCTTGGTCGGGGATTCCGAAGTTTCTTTTAAGAGTTTGAATTGTTCTTCTTCTAAAATGGAACATCCGTGAGTCCGGGCATGTGAAACAAGATCTTCTTTAGAAGGATTGACTAATTTTTCGTGTTTTTGATCTGAAAGTACAACATATCCAAGGGCTTGAATTTTACCCGTGAGATGCTCTATCGTCGGATTGTACGCCAAAGCCTTATCCCGAGTATAATCCTTACCAAGAACAATAACATGATCATGAGCTTGAGCCATTTTCCTGACTTGATCTAAGCTAGGGTTTTCAGCTTTTGATTTTATGGACTTGAATTCATCGTCTGCAACAGTCGTATATCCCAATCGTCTAGAATGCTCTGTCACTTGAACTAAGGTAGGATTCTCCGCATTTTTAGATAAATCAGAGTATGCTTTGGAAGATAAAAGGATCAAATCATGTTTGGTCGCAAGAACTTCCAACTCCTGCTGACCAAGATTATTAGGCCTCTCCTTGAGACTATTATAATCTGGTTTCAGTAAAATTATGGAATCTAATCCTTCAGCCGCAAGTTGAAGCTCATCAAAGCTTGGACAGCTGTTTCGGCGTGTTATTTCATCAAACTGACTCTTTTGTAAAACTTCTAAGTTTAACTCCTTCGCCCTAGACGTGAGATGATCCACAGGAGGCGAATAAGCTAAGGTTTTTAATTGTTCAAAATCAACCTTTGGCAAGATTTCATGACCTACTTCAGCAGCTTTAGCAGTTAAGTGTTCTAAGGAAGGATTATTAAATCCTGATTTGATGAGATTGTACTCCGACTCAGGAACAGTGACATGATTATGCTCTCTTGCCTTTTCAGAGATATAAGCAACAGATGGAGAATGTGCCAATATCTCTAAAGCCTTCAACTTATCTTGCTCCAATGTAATAAGGTTATAGTCTTTAGCTTTTTCTTCAATGAATTTCTTTGAAGGAGACAGAAGGCGCTGTTGCATCAGTTCATAGTCTGATACTCTCACCACAGTTAAACCAGCATTGTTTGCAACACGAATAATATGATCTTTCGGTGGGCTATGGGCCAATTTGACTAGGCTGTCATGCTCATCTGACTTCATTAAAATGAGGTTTTTGAGTTTTGCCTTCTCAGTAAGATGGTCCAAACCAGGGGAATGGGCCAATTCTGACAAGGCGTTTAGCTCTACTGCAGGTATCAATGTGTGTTCGAGAACAACAGCCCGAGATTTAATAAAGTCTAAATCAGGAGTTTCGGCTTTTTCTTTCAATGTAGCGTAAATATGATTTTCACATAAGACTAATCCTTCATTATTAGCTTTGAGATTTAAGTATGCGCGAGTTGGATGTTCGATTGCTTTTTTCATTTCGTCAAGTTTCAGTACTTCAACTAACTCTAGATCAAATCTAGATGCTTTGTCACGCAAGTGCTCTTCCGAAGGATTAGAATAATCATAAAGCATCTGTTTGTGCTCATTTTCAGTTATTGTGACATATCCGTGTGATTGAGCGTGACGGGTAACATGCTCAATACTCGGAGTATTTGCTAAATTTTCAAGATTTGCATAATCCGAACTAGGTATTACCAAGCTGTCATAAAGGAGAGCCTTTTCTTTCACATGTTCTAAGCCAGGCTTCTCATATATTTGTTTTAAAGTTGCAAACTCACTTGATTTCACAACCTTATGGCCATGATTTTTAGCCTTTTCTTGTAATTGATTCAAAGTGGGTTCATGCGCTTGTGATAGTAAGCTGTCCAATTCTTTCTGAGCAATCACAACATGCTCCTTCTCATTTGCTAATACTTTCAAACGATCCAAATTTGGATCAGCCAACTCCTTCATTGTAGAATACTCTTCCTCCAGTATCATTTGGTGCTTGAAACCATGAGCTTTGTATTTTATGTAGTCGAATGTTGGGTTCTGAAGTTTAGTATACGTCTCGTATTCTGATAAACTTATAGTCCTATACCCCAAAGCATTACCTCTTTCCTCAAGATGGTCAATGCTTGGATTGTTCGCCAAACGATCAAGGGATTCATACTGCAGCAACGGAATTACGACATTTTCGTATGTTTTGGCAACTTCTTTTATGTGGCTCAACGGTGGAGTCTCCGACAAGATTTTCAAACCATCATATTCTCTCACTGGAATGACAATATGATCTTTGCTTTTTGCTTTCAAGACCATGTGTTCAATAGTTGGAGATTCTGCACACAGTAATAGATTATTGTATGATACTGAATCCACAGCCGTAAGCCCAAGAGAAGTAGCCTTAGATTTAACATGCTCCATACTGGGATTCTCAGCTACTTCGAGTAAGGAGTTATAAGTGGCAGAATCCACAACAGAGTATCCCTTGGAATTGGCAACTTTCGATATTTGATCAATACTTGGTTCGTTTGCCAATTTGAAAAGATCAGTGTATTCAGTCCTACCCAAGGTTATTAAGCCATGTTTTTCTGAATGAAGTTTAACATGGTGCAAACTAGGCTCATGAGCTAAGGATCTTAATTTATCGAGATCCTTCTTATCGATGACACAATGGTTCAATGCTTCAGCTGATTTAGTAATGTATTCCATGGATGGTTCGTGAATTAATCTTTTCATTTCGGTGTGTTCTTCTGCAGACAATGTAATGAGTCCATGTTCCTTACAACGCGATTTTAATTCACCCGAAGTAGGTGCAACGTATTTTTTGTACTCGTCTTTAGGCAATGTGACTAAATTGTACCCCAGAGCCTTGCTTTTGACATGGTCAATCGGTGGATTATGCGCTAGTTGGGTCAAGTCATCATGGAAGGCAGACGAGGAAACAATTAATCCCAATTTGTTAGCACATTGGGTAACAAATGATTTAGTAGGGGTCTCACTCTCGCTCTCAATTTTTTGATAATGATCGTACTCGGATTTAGACAAAACACATAAATTAGCCGCCTTGCATTTATTTCTCAAGAAGTTCTCAGTTGGATTTTTCAGCTCCTCTAAATTCTTCTTCAACTCATTCAATTCAGTTTCTCCAACCAACGTCTTTTTCAACGCTTTAGCTTTTGCTTCAATATATTCTGGGCTTGGATTTTTGAATGATTCTTGGATTTCTTTAAACATGTTGAGTTCATTCTCCTTAATTGTTACTAGACCCCTGGCCAAAAGAGATTTTTGCATCACTTCTTCATCAATAAGCTCCTCAAAACGTGATTTCGGCAAGACGCAATATCCTCTGTCTTCACCACATCTCACGAATTTTTCATCCAGAATGTCAAGAGCATTATTGTCAACCAATCGCATATACTCGTCCAATTTGATTAATTTCAATCCATTCTCAGATGCGTAGCGTTGACACTGCTTCTCATCACCCATTAGTTCAGTCGATAAAGAAGAACTTTTGTTCTTAGCTGGCGCACTGTCATCATCGGAGTCAGATGAGTCAGCAGAGTATAAATATGGCACATTTTCCGCCGTTGAAGGTAATCTCTTACTTGGAGAGGCTTCGCCTTTAGGATTTAAATGCAACTTTGCGGGTTTAGATGGAGTATTATTCAAATCACCATCAAAAAAGTCTTCCCATTTCCCGCCGTCGTTAGGAAACTGACTGACCGATTCACTATCCAACGTAGAGTGCAAATCTTCGGTTATTAAAAACTTGGAGTTTCTCTTGGACGGTGATATGAAGCTCTTGGCCATCAGTTTATGCTCGTATTGCCTTGGTAATTTTGCGGAGGCTCTTAATGTGCTTATATTCAGGGGAGTCTTCGGCTGGGCTTGCATCTCAAGCTTGCGAGACTTCAACAATGCGGAACGAAGTTTTGAAATTGTCCTATTGGAGTGGTTCAAAGTGGCTCTCAATGTTTCCATTTCCAACTGAGAGTTCCGTGGGTCAAACTCGGGTAAATTCTGTGGTCGTGACTCTTGCAAGAGACTGTCAAAGTCCATTGACTCATCTTCCATATCATCATCCAGATTTGATACTGCATCCTCATTCTTGGGTGAATCTGACACATGTGAAGTTGTGTTTGGAATTTTCATTTTTAAAAGTTTTGATTGCAACTGATCGTTCTCATCATTCAACTCTTCAATTTTGTCGTTCAAGTTACCTAGTTCTTTACTATGCAGAATCTTGAAGCCTTCATATTCTTTCAAAATAGTTTGATGTTTCACTGATATATCGTCATTTTCTCTTTGTAGGGTGGTAACTCTGATCTGCAACTCCTGATTTAACTTGACCACTTTATCTTGATTTGAGTTGAGGTTTGATACCTGGTCATTCAAGTTCAAAACGTTAGATTCTAATTCCCAATTCTTGTCCCTTAAGTCATTCTCGCTATCAAGCTGCACCATTCTTGTATTCTTGAGCTTATTTATTTCATCCTTCAAGCTCTGACTTTCATCCAAAGACAGCTTCAACTTGCTTTTCACTTTTTTGTTCTCAGCTGCTAATCTCCGACATTCGCCGAGTAAGTTTTCACTCAAACCTACCACAAAGTTCATGTCGTTACCTTTTGTCTCTGGCCCTATTGTGGACGAATGACTGCTATTACTTGGAATGATAGGCATAGCAGAGCGGGATGAATTGCCATGTCCTAACATATGAGAATGCGCATTAAGGCGTTCTCTGGACAGTTGCTGCAGGAGCAGTCTCGACGGCAAAGAGGGTGGCGGGGGAGCGAGATCATTTTCTTTGTCTTCCTTCGCAGCCCTTTTGTGAAAGAGTCTCCTCTGTATGTCAGACAACTGACCCCGAATGTCTTCCTTCAGCGGCGAAGTATCATTCGCAGACATCTTTCAGTCGTTAATAGAATGTGACGTGCGGGCTGTCTAGGGAAGACAGCAAGGTCGCTGATGTGCTACACTCAAATTCTTACTTGCGTTGATGATTTTTTGTGCAGATCAACAAAAACAAAAACCACAAACAAAGGGCTCTCTGTTCGCCGTCTAAAATAATAAATGGACAGATACCTTTATATTAGTATAAACAATAGGAATTACGCGTTGTTATATGGGTATTATGCTATATAGTAGTGGTTCCATCCATCAAGAGCCCCACTTACCCGCTTCAGTTTTCAGGTCCGGGCAGTACAGAAGGGTTCCTACTTTTTCAGGATTCAGGAGCGTTATTCTCTATAGTAAAGTCGTGAAATTGATTAATGCCCGTCGCAATATTTATGATGCCTCAGTGGTATTCGGATTAGATCGTTGAAGTAAGCCCACTGTTATTGAGTTTGAGCGGTAGTAGTTAGGTCTGTGTTGCTCCCGCTTTTCGTAGGTGGCGGTCAGTAATGCTTCTCTGTCATTGTCCATGTGTAACGCATGAGGGAACAGAGAGAACACCGGGTCCTTCTTGTAGTGGTTGTTGTATTGATTTGCAAATGCCACAGCTCCAATGGTTCTTTTCGTCGAAGGCAATTTCGCTCCATCAGAAACGCCCCCATCTGCTGTTGAGGAGACAGAAACAACATCTTGTGTTTTACCAGTATGTGCAGACTGTGAAGCATGAGCCAAATTAACTGAAGCACTGCAAGAATTTTCGCTATCATTTCGATAGTTTGCAAAGGGTTCGTTTCTGCCTTTGACTACATTTTGAGTGTATTTCTTGTCGCTAAGGCCATTGGAGACTTCCCAAGTCCCATAGTCCCGCCTTGTAGTAAGTCCAGGTAAATCCCTTGCTTGAGTCTCCTGCTTTTGGTCTTCAGTAATAGTAATAGTAGATCCATTACTTGAAATGACGTCAACGGACAAACCTAACGTAGGTACAATTGATTGTGAAACACTTGGTCGTGGGATGTTCGAAATCAAGTCCGCTGGCAAGTCCTCGAACTCTGGTAAATTATCCTGGATAACAATTGAAGTATTGACAGCAACTGGTCGATTACCTAGACGAGTTAAATTGGACTCATGAGACTTCGCTCGACTATCCAACGAGAGAAACTTTGGTCGAGAAGCTGGAGCGATTTTGGACGAAAAAGCCAAAGTCAAATTCCCCTCCTCATCGCTTTCGTCATCCGTAGAAGATGCAGATGAGCTCGAGTAGGATGAATATGATGATCCACTGACATGTTTTAAGAGATCTGGCTTATTCGGTGGGGGAATTAACAGTTTTGGAGAAAACACGGCTTTCTTAGAATCAAGAAGTGGAGGCGTACCAGCGCCTTGCATCTGATCACGCAAATCAAACGACTCAAATCTATGTGTTATACTTTTGATCGCTGCTTCTTCTGGCGATGGTTCAATCTGTTCCACTTCATATTGATCCGTTTGTTGCTTCCAAATTTTTCTCTGCCTGGTAAATTCTCTAAATTTTTGTCTCAAGTATTCATCATTGTAACTGTCCAATGAAGCAAAACTCTCACTTAGAGGTAAGGACATGACCGATGATGATCTTCTATCATTTGAGATGTCGATAGGTCCGATTTTGAATGAACTACGAACATTTGAAGACTTGCGCCCATGTGAAAAAGATTGCCCGCTTGAAGATTCTGCAGACATTATCACTGGTGAATTCTGAACTGCTGGAAACGGTGCATACGCTGCCGGAAGAGGATCATAATCTGCGTCATCCTGTGCAGGCTTTGAGCTCGAGTTTGAATTGCTTCGAGAGGGATTGGAATATAAAAGTGATCCCGAACGCCTTCTCTTGTCATCTTGCTGTTGAATTCCCTTAAAAGTACTCACTAAAGATTGATTCTTCAAGTACAAATCACCATTAACATTACGTTTGGTTTCAATTTGAGGTGCTTCAGTCCCACTAGGATTGCTGTCTCTCCTTGGCGAAGATACACGCGAATCAAGCATTTCTTGAAATACGCTACCTCGCGCTCTACCTTCTCGTGTAGTAGAGGAATGCTGAGACGACTTAATATGCACCAGTCTATTATGCAGTTGGTGGAATAACGAATTTGCTGCACTTGAATCACCCTTAGCTAGTACATTATCCAGTAGATATGTCTGTGAGTCGCCAGATCCCGTCTCTGAAGGCACAATAGAGTGACAGTCGCTATTATTGCGCACCAGAGACTGCGAGCTAGTACACTTTACAGACAGATTCCGAGTGGTACCAATTTTCGATTGATTTACAAGTAAAGACTTATTACTTTCACTTGTTCCGATTTCTTCATCTTCGTGTGCTGACTTTTCAAAAGTCTTCAAATTTTTTTCCTTTAACCCAAACTTTTCTTTATCGTTCGGTACCGAATCTGTGAGATATCCCGAATTGTTGGCAATATTCAATACAAGATTTTCATCTGCAGAATTGGAGAAAAGTAACTCATTTAATGAACTCGGATTATTTTCAAGGTCCATTAAAGTAAACGGATGGCGTTTAATGTCCTTGATTTCTAACCTAGTTCGACTGTTTTTATCCAACAACTTACTCAAAAGATCTTTTGCCAAATCAAATTCTGATTGTGAAACTTCGCATGGAGAATGAAATGACGAAGCCGATTCCGGAAAATGCAATTCTTGTTCGACTATTACGTGAAATAATTCGTATTCAGATTCAGCATTGAATGGAACTTTCCCGAATAGTAAACAGTAAAGGGTGACACCCAAAGCCCATATATCTATCTTGTAGTCTATCTTTGGTGCAAGTTTTGTAAAGCTTAAACCTTTTTGAATGATTTCAAGAGAGGTGACGGAATCACTGCCAGATGCCGCAGAAGAAAAATTAGTTTGACACAATTCGGGGGCAAAAAATGCTGGAGTGCCCGCCGTTCTTGTTAAATCCAACTCGTTTGATGTGAGCCCAACGTCACGCTCGTTCAAAGCTGATGAAAAAGACACCCCAAAGTCACTGATTTTGACCACGTTATTCGAACTAACTAAAAGATTCGCTGGCTTTATGTCTCTATGAACAATGCCTTTGAGATGCAAATATTCCAATCCTAACAAGACGTCACGAAAGACCTTACGGCACTGTTTGAAAGAGAGATTAGGCGAATAGTGGTTTGAGAGTAAAAGCTCGTCTTCATCAAGATCATCATTCTCAATGTTGTTTTGGTTGCCTGTTCCACAACAGGGTATGACTTCAGCGTTATGAATTCTTGAGCCATTGAAGGGCTCTTTTCGTTTCCACCTTATCTCTCCTTTCTCCAAGTACTCAAGAATCATATAAATCTTGTTGGATGAACGATCGTCCAAGACCTCCTTTAATTTGACAATATGCTTGTGATTGCATTTCTTCATTATGGCAATCTCAATCCTGGTTTTCACCTCGCTGCTATTCTGCTGTCTAATCTGTGCAGATTTAGTAGAAGAAGATCTTCTCATTTTCAACGTCCGCTCTCTTCTCGATCTTCTATTAACAACTTTTATAGCAACTAACTCGTCAGTCCTAACGTTTTTCCCCAACTTCACTTTACCGTGCTGTCCTCTACCAATCTCTTTCACAATTTCATAATCGTTGAGGAATTTTCTCTGTGTTATCGGATCGTACGCAAGAGAGATGTGGTGGGTTTCTTTGACTTCATCCAGGTCACATCCAGGAGCTTTGACCAATTGACCCGTCTCGAATGAAAATGAGCCAGAATTGTCCACCACAGTAACATCATGATATTTTGACAGCGCTTGTGAATGTAATTTCTTTGGGGGCAACAAGTCAACTTCGACCGGAGGTGTGTACGAATGACTTTCTTTGTGTATAGGGTCAATAACTGACGAATCTGGTGACTTTCTTGACCGGCGCAATATACCCGATACTTTGCCAAATACGCTCCTCTTAAAGCTTTGATCTTTTTTGCTGTTTTCAAAGTTCGCCACTAAGGATTCCTTTATACTTGAAATGTTATGAGTACCGTCAGACATTGACATCGTGGAAATGACATCATTTGGATTGACAACGCCAGTTTTTGGAGAGCCCATCTTTACCAGCATGAGCGAATGCTCGGGAGCCAAACAAACCTCGCCTTCGTTCCGAGAACTTGACATCCTGTAGAAACTCTAAGAGACTTTGCTGGCACAATATGCTACACAAACTCACCCTTTAGCCTGGAAACCGCTCAGTTATTCAATAAGCAGTCGTCTATGCACTTGCTGTCCATTAGAATAAAAAGATATGATGGCGGGAAGTGATCCGCAATATGAGGAATGAGGCGGCTCAGATGAGTCGTATCAATGTTCCACGAAGTACGCTTTCACCTTCTGGGGACTGAACCACTAAGCAGAATCAAATGTCAAAAACTTAATCACAAATATCGTAGAATCAAAAAACCCAGTTTTCTGCGATTACTGGCAGTGTTCTAAACAGCTCTTAAGCGTAAGTTTATCCTTGAGAAGCGGGCGTTTGTTCGTGGCAATGGTTTTTCCCAGGTTAGCCCGGACTTGACATCACGTGACTTAATTCCTCTAACGATTTAACAACCAGGCTGACTCTAACAGATCATTTCCAGAGGTGTATATCTAATTTTACTATAGCGGTATCTTCCAAAATATGATAAATGATATAGCAAAGTAATTATGTTTGCATTCCCCTTTCTTTTGTGTACTCGCTCTGGTTGCCATACGAAGTCACGTGAACTTTTAGTTTACTGAGCCCCCGACATGTCCGACGAGCCTAACGCATGCCTTTAGTCGGGGCACGTTTAAGCCCCGCCCATACAGAAACAGACTGAAGTACGAATACTCGCGTAGTTCTTACAACTGGTTTGATTCAAACGCAGGCTTTGGAAAGGATTGAGGGATAAGTTTATTCCCTGATCATCATTCCAGGCTGATTGAGGTTTACAATGTGGGGGGTATTGGACAGGATAGCTTTTGACCATGGCGAACTAGCAACTGTGAGGTACGTCGGGTGCTTGCCTGCTAAAATTTGGGGAGAGGGTGTAACGGCCATCGGAGTTGAATGGGACCTGACCGGACGCGGTAAGAATAATGGTGATCTCGAAGGAATCCAATACTTTAGTACCCTGAAAGAAGGTCAAGGTTCTTTTGTAAAAGCCACGAACAAGAGCCTTAATAAGAACCGAGAAAGCTTTGTCAATGCTCTAATATACCATTATGGTAAGTCTGAGGCGTTTCTGGCAAATATAAAGTTTGGTGCTAAAATCGTGGAATCGTTTGGTTTCGATAAGCTAAATCAGATTCAGGCAGATTTTAGAAACTTAACCTCGGTATCTTTAGAACATAAGAACATCTACACAGCGTTCCAGAGATATAAAGATGATAGAGAAATAGTGAGCACCTTTTCGGCTTTATCAGAAGTGATTCATTTAGATTTGAGTTTTAATTTATTCAACCAATTCCAACCTGTTTGGAGAATAATCGACAGAATTCCACTACTCGAGTCACTCGTTCTCAACGGGAACAGGCTTCATTTAGTTGAAACGGATGCGGAAGTCGCCCCACATTTTAATGTGAGAAAGCTTAAGTTGGCGACGACCATGCTTCCGATTAAAGATCTAAATAAGTACATTTGGAAGAAATTTCCAAATTTGACTGAATTATCATTGGCAGGGAATACATACACTGATGATGATCTTAAATTGGCGAAGTGGCCAAAGGGACTAGCTTCACTAGATTTGTCCTGTAACAATTTGAGAACGATTCCCTCGCTTCCTGCCCAGATTGAATTTCTCAACTTGGCAAAGAATATGTTATCTGAAATTAACACATCATCTGTGTATCCCACGTTGTCAATTTTAGATATCCAAATGAATAACATAGAGAGTTGGAGAGAAGTTGATAACATTAAAATTGTTTTTCCTCACTTAAACCAGCTAAGAATTATGCACAATCCTGTTTTTGTCGATCTACTGATTGACGAAATCACAATCAATTTAATAGGTAGGTATCATTGCCAAAGCCCGAAAGACAAACAGCAGAGCCCCTACACCGTAAAAAAACTTAATGGGAGCAATTTGCTAAGCGATGAAATCCATAATGCCGAGTTATATTTCGTATCAAAGGTTTTGAAGGGTGACTACGTTATGACTACACCAGATCGATGGCAATACCTTTTGGAGAAGCACCAAATAAAACCACCATCAACAGATGATGAATCAAAGCACAAGAGGACTAACAGTATTTTGGCACAAAAGAAACTAGATTTGGTGTTACATTTCAGTTCGGAGCACACTGTTCGTCGCACCTTCCTCGTCGACAACACTGTACGCAGGATGAAAGGCATTGTATCTCGCCTTACTGAAAAGTCAATATTAGACATTGAGCTTTATTACTACATCAATGAGTCTGAGCATGAATCCGAAACGTTCAAATTGTTTTTGGATAATGACCTGTTTACCCTTGATCATTACGGATTGCAGACCAATCAAAATATATACATATCCACGTAAAATGTATTTTACTTTCTATTCGACAAACCCCCAAAGACCATCACCCAAGTGGTGCAAACATTCAATACCATGACCCTTATTCACTGATTTTATGTCGTCAATACTCATAATCAATTTTCCAACAGCCAATGCGTGTTCTTTGCCTTCCGCATAGATGGCCACAATACTACCCACTTCCATATTCTCCTCTGGTAAAGCTGCACCCGGAGAAGTCAAACCAGGGCACATGATGTTTGCTCCTTGTAACACAAATTTGATAGCGCCTCGGTCAACTTGCACTCTTGGGAAACAGTCAGGATACTTGTGCACAATTTTAAGGGTAGGGATCAAGTCATCGAAGTGCTGAAATAAAACAACCTCATTGTCAATGGTGTACATCAGAATCTTATCTTCACATTTGATTTGAACGGCTTGTGACTTCTTGGGTATGATGTTGTCGATAGCAGGCTCCAAGCCAGCAAATTGCGCCACAAACTTGGTTTTTAAAGCTCTCTGCACAGAGGACTTAATATTTGACCGCGAGTGCACATCTTCTTTGGTGAACTTTCTGAACATGGCAATACTGAGCTTTTACTTAAAGTTGTAGAGCAGTTGGGACACTAGTTGGCCTCCATCGGCTTTTCGCAAAAAAACGGAGGCCTAAACAGAATGTGCAGTACACGCCCGGGCCTTGAACATAAAGGCAGCACTAAACTTACAATACGTTACAATGTTCACTACGATAGATGTCAAGATTTATAATTACAATTCCACCATCCGGCTTGCTGAATGCAAAACCTTGGTGTAATCGCACTCAAAGTTAAATCACGAGATTAATATTGCCTTTTACGAGTTTCCTTCTAAGAGGAAAGTAGTATCCAGCTCAAGACTCAGCGAGAAAGACGCTGGGCCGAGCGAGGCACAAGGCGTTGTAGTCCAAAAACCCTTCGGCAAAAATATAGTGGTCATTAGCTCGTATTTCCTTTTCATCTCTTTCTCATAGTGACCACACTAGAAGCTCGACATGAGTAGCAAAAACGAGTAACCGTTCCTTGGAATCATAGATAGTCCCGCCTTCAAAGAAGCGCAGGATCTACGCTAATAACAAGGACATCAATATTAATATCACCAAGAATGATGGGATGATGGAGTGGGTTCCAAAAATTCCCTTAGCGTCTGTAACACAAGGTTACAACACCAAGGAGCTGTCAGGTTATAGTTTTCAACCAGCAAAAACATGATCTCGGACGAATCCTCACTGATACACGTAATGCCCCTGCATAAAGATGGAGACCAAAGCTTGAGACGGGGCGACTTCTCGCTCTTTTATATACAAAAACATATGTCCGGGTAACACACGTGATCTCAAGATAAACTAAACATCGCTTAGATAAGCATTGGATAGTGTTCAAGATCGGGCATGCTTAGCAGTCTCATAATTTACGAAAATGCTTGTGAGATGCAAGCTCCTTCATAGATGCTTAGAGGAACAATATACTTACGAGAATTAGTAACTCATATTTTGCTAGGTATCTAATTTATGCAGTAGTGCGCTATGTTATTTTCTCCAATGTCGCAGCGTGAGCCCTGTATTGCAATAATCTGTTAGTAGTACGACTGTGACCAATACTTCCAGAGAAAGCGGTCGCAGAAATTTTTCCGTCCTTGTTTTCCGTATGGATCCCGTTCGATGGGTCATAAAATGTGACACGGTCATCTGGATCGAGAGTTGCATAGTATGAGGTGTATAGTTCCATACTTTGCTCTTCGTTCAAGACTCCTTCTTTCAGATCACCAAGTGGTTCATAGATCGGATCATGATCCCACGCAATTTTTAGCGTTGAGAATTTTTTTGATTTAGAAGAGTCTGCAAAAGTGACATCTTCGGAGCTCGATGTAGAGGAGCTATTGCTTGCCGCAATATTATCTATCGGAGTATCGGTACTGTTAGACCTGGACACCAAATCATTACTAGATATCATTGCCAATTCGTCATCCAACCCATCATCAAATATGTCGTCATCTTCAATTTCTTCAGAGATTGAAGTTCCGGCATTTATATGCATATCTTGACGTTGTTCTGCTGTCACGACAGATGAATCACAATCTTCGATTTCTATAACAACACCAGCCGTACTTCGTTTTATAAGTCGTTTAACCTGGACCTGAAGTTGATTGAAAATATCAGGACGACGTACATTTGGAATGATGCTATTACTTGATTTAGACAGAGAAAGGCTATTTTGCACAGACTTCGTGCCCAAGAGGACCAGTTTTCGGACACCAAGGCTTTTCTGTGGCTTTCGAATTATCTCCTTTGAGTTCACTGCCGAAGGATCAACTGACACATTCTCGTCATCTATTCCCAGAATCGTTATGGCCTTCGGTGGTGGTGTTGAAATAGAAACGGGCACTCGAGATAGCTCCAGGTCGGATATGTCTAAAGGCAAGCATACTTTACTTCTCTTTGAAGGACGATTCGCAAGCTCTGGTGGTGGCGTTTGCATCTCGGTTTCTAGAGATCCTCGATCACGGACGAGTGGGCTAGAAATCGATGCATCTTTGAGAACAGCCCTTTCATTTCCAGAATCACTATCAGAATCTACCATTTTATCTAGAAAGTCTTTCTCCTGATTTCTTTCTTCGACGGAGAGGTTATCACCTACAACCCTGACCATACTAGTCACACTTCTGAAACCTAGTTGAGCATTGTCAGGTAAATTAAATGTTTTACCTTTCTTTTTAGCAGTGGTTTTCGAGTTTAGCTTTTTCAGTTTTGAGCCCTTCAACATGTACTGAGTTGCAAGGCGAATGATTTCATCCTCATCCTCTTCGGACTTTAGTGCTATGTTCTCTTCTGGGATTTCTATCAACTGCATTTTTACTTCTGGTCTGAAGTCTTTCGGAATGATACGGTTCTGCTCCATCAATGTAATCAAATTGCCTTTCAGTATCTGATTTTGAATATGTTCATAGCCCGCCATTGCCTTCTCAAACTTTGACTCTTCGTTACCCGAGAATAAGAGAACCACTTTTCCATCTCGCTTACGCCCAGTCCGTCCCATCCGCTGTATATTCTTTATAGGCGAACTTGTTGAGTCGTAGCAAATGATCAAGTCTACCTCACCAATATCCAAACCCTCCTCTCCAATTGAAGTGGCTACCAAAATATTAAAAATACCGTCTTTGAGTTGTTTGATGATTTGTTTTTGTAACTTTTGATTCATTCCTTTTATTTGTGCATCCTCCGAGCTTGTTCTATCTGCTGACCGGTTTTCTATAACGTGGTCGACGTTCCCCGTTTCTTTTTCTATTACCTTCTCCCTTCCTATACCCTTTCCCTTCTTTTTAGACAAACTGTCGTTGTATTTTTTCTCATTAAACTTGTCTTTCTCCTTAGACTGTCCGATAAAAATATGCGGCCTCATTTTATCACTATGTCTCAGAATTGACTGTACAATTTCCAAAGCCGACTCTCTGAACTCAGTAAATATAATAACCTTTGAGTCAGCTCTTCCTTCTTCTGAAAAAAAGTCATTTAATTCTTCCATAATCATTTCTATTTTAGGGTGACTCAAATATTGGTTATCTGCAATTAACGAATCAGCCTTCTTCATCAATTTCTGGACCAGATCACTGAAGTAAAATGATGCACTAGATTTATTACTTGATTTCTTCTTGTTCCACTTTGTAGTGAATTCTAAAAGTTTTTCAGAGAAGTAGCTGTGAAATGATCGTACTCCATAAATGTTTAAACGCCTGTAACATTGTCCAACTACTCCAAGAAGTTGTAACAGGTGAAAACCAGACCATTTTAGATGCTCAGGCAAGTTTCTGTTCGTGGCTAATCTTCTAGATGCTTCCATACACTGGAAAAAGTTTATCTTGCTTGGATCACGAACATCGTATATGTTGTGTTCATTTGCAGTCTTCAACACAGGCTCTATTGCATTGCTTAGAAGCAGAATGAAAGTCATAGTTTCCTCTGATTGTTCAATGCGTCTTCTTTCCAAGCGCTTTGACTTAACATACTTCATGACGTCAATGCTTTTCTCGGTCCGTAATTCAACCTTTGATATCATCAAATTATCAATAATTTCTTGAACACCATCAACGTCAGCACCTGGCGTTGCAGTCAATGCCAATATTCGAAATGACTGATTAAATCTTCTCAAATACTTCACAACATTATTATAAGCGTAGTTTCCTTTCGCTCGATGCGCTTCATCCACAACAATTAGTGATATAGATTTTGGGTCAACCAGTCCACCCGCCAAATCGTTTTCTACAACTTGTGGAGTTGTGAAGAATACTTGTTTCATCAGCCAAATCTCCTGCCGGTTTTTTCTAGTCTTATCCAAAAGAATAGCGACTTTACTAGCTGGAATACCAGTAATGGAGCAACATGCTTTGATCTGCTGCGCAACCAAAGGTCTGGTTGGAGCTACAAAAATGATCTTGGAGTTCGGAAACCAGCGTAAGTAGTTAAGAATGACAGTGGCTGCTATGAATGTCTTACCCAAGCCAGTGGGTAATGCCACCAATAAGTTATCGTAGAAAGCGCGCTGAACAATATTAAACTGATAGTCACGCACTTCGAAATTGGACGGATACAAGTACGTAAGGAGACTCGAATAATCGATGAAATGATGAGTGGGAACATTTACCAACTGGACACTGGGGATTTCTTCCAATCTTGCCGTCGGCGCTATGACTTTTCCATCAACAGTAGATTGCGTCAAATGCGACTTCTGATTTCGTGTTGAATAAATAGCCTCTCGTTGGGCGTCGGTTTCAGCTAGAATCAACTCAGCAAGTTCAGGATCATCGTCGTCATCAAAAGCAGATTCATCTTCTTCTGAAATCGAAGTATTCATCTAGTGGAGAAGCCTGTAATGTGTTTTTGTTCTCCAGCTCAGTGTAAAAAAATTTAGGGACGCGTATCTTCCAACCGCTTGGCTAATTCGCGCCCATACAGATAGGTGCGACTATGTCAGCGACTCTTGAAAGTGAGCCCAATAAGGCAGTTAAAGGAGTTGATGCGAGCCTGGGAACAGACGCGACTCTGGATCCATATACTGTCTTGACAAGCTTGATGGGTGCACTAAACAAGCCGTTATCTCGGCTCCTACTGAACCACGATGAGTTATTGATACAGAACTTGGCTATCGCAAATAACTTGTCAACTATGCCACAACTAGAACTCGAAGTGAAACGCGGCGCGGAAGAAGAGGGAACACGTAACCGGTGAATGCTAACATTCCATTACGCACGCCCCTAGAGCTGGAAAGAAGAAAGCCACTTAAATGATCCGCTTATGAACTTTTAAAGATACCATGTGAGGTCTCTTCGAGATACAATGTGAGGCCTCTTCAAGATACTAGGTAAATATGCCTCAAGGGGCCGTATTCGTACACTAAAACTCTACGTCAGAGCGCGTGAACCTCCTATGATTAGCTGGCTAAATAGGAGGAGGCGTTCATTATAGCCGACTCCTGTGTTAATTTTGTATTAGAGTATATCATTACATGACTCTTTCCAGTTTAGTAGGATTCGTCTCCCTGTTAAATATTGGCGTGCTTATATTTCTGGGAGTGCAGCGTAAAAATTCACCTTGAACGGACCAGTTGCAGTCTCCTAATGCTCCGCAGGATAGCCACAGCACCAATATCCAGCATAAGATACATGTCAAAATCTGTTACTACTCCAGTCATCATACGGTCCTCTGAGTCTCCGGGTCCTATTGAAGAAAGTATTATCAAGAAGGTTTCCGAAGCATTGAATCCTTCGTTTTTAAAAGTGGCGAATGATTCTCAAAAGCATGCACACCACGCAGGTGTAAAGGGGGCATCCAATAAAACAGAGTCGCATTTCAGATTGGAAGTAACCAGTGAGCTGTTTGTGGGCAAAAACATGCCATCTAGACACAGATTGATTTACACGTTACTTGATGATGAATTCAAGAACCAAGGTTTACACGCTTTGCAAATGAAGACCAAAACAGCACATGAGGTCGAAAAGGCTGAGAGTTGAACCTAAATATCATTAGAAGTGTATTCTAATACTCTGACTGAAAATACAAATTATTTACCGTACTCCTTTACTCAAGAGATATATGCCATGCCATCTCGTTGCATTTTTTCTGTAGACTAGACCTCAGCCGGAATGGAGTCCTGGCCAGCAAAGCTACTACCATTGTCCACATTATCGCCAGTGTAGTTGGCAGATTCTTGAGCCGAAGCATTCTTCGCCACCAACTCAACAATTCTTCTAATTACAGGCAAATTGAGCCATGCTGGAACGTATGCCTCTACCCTTGAGAAGGGTCTTAAGTTGATAACTCTGAAGGGATCGTCAAAATGTCCCTCAGTCGACACCACTTCAAACAACTCATCAGTTGCCGAATTAGCTCTTACCTTTTTAGCAACAGCTTCCATAACGTCAGGCGCAATAGGCGTTTCGTAATCTGCCACAAAGTATTGCGATATCAACTTTTGAACTTGAATAGGCTTAAGATCGTAACAGATCTCGTAAATAATCTCGATATCGTCTGGTGTATTTTTACGCAACTGTAATAATTTACCAGCTTGCAACAAGTGATTCAAGTATGATGTACCCTCGTTGAGTTCATGACCCTTGCACCACTCTTCCAATCTAGTAACATTGTAACTAAGTTGCAATCCTCTCTTCCAAGACAAAAAGTTCCGTCTCATTATCAAGTCATTGAAACACAAGGCATCAACAAATCTCAATAATTCCACAATAACATCGTGAATTACCTCACGCTCAATAAAGTAGCACTTCATCGACCAATAAACCGAATTGAAAAATGTCAAAATATCATCCATCTTGAATTGTGGTGCGGCGGAGAAAACCTTAGACAAGAAGGGCGATGATTCTGGAGCCATAAATCCAGGCAACGACTGCGATAAAACAACAGCCGAGACAGCCTTTTTTTCTAACTCTTTCTCAATCTTCTTCAACCACAAATTGTAGATGTTGTAAGAGAGTGATTCAAAGTCTTCCTTTACAACTGCCACCAACTTCAAGTATTCTTCAAATTCTTCTTCACTCATTTCGTGAGATAAAGTGTCATTTGCAATAATTGTTTGCTGGGCATAAGAAACAAATGAATACAACTCATGAGTGTTCGACAACCAAAATGCCCCGTGGGGAACAACATTCTGGTCTTTCAAGCCAGAAACAATAGTTTGGATCGTTGACAACACTTCTCCCAAGAATTCTTCACTCTCCTTAGTTAAACCTAGTCTCCACATATCTGATAAGATGATGATGATGATGCGAGCAGGGAATAATACTTCCTTGCGTGACAAGTCCGCAGCGACATTGGCAGGCGGAATCTTGAGGCCCTTCAATAAACCTTCAACGATTTCGCGATGCAATTGCCTAGAGTCCCTCAACAAGCGGAAAAGCTCCTCGTTAATATCATCAAGGTTAGCTTCCTCTCCATTCGAGACTGCTATCACTGAAACAGGCCTGTTTTCAAAGGATGTTGGTCCATTATGTCCCACATTAGTACTATGGCGTTGACCACTAACATTTCTGCTCTTCGGGTTGTACAATCCCCCAGCCGCAGCACCAAATGATGCTCCTGCGACACCACCGACGATCGCTCCATTTCTTCCTTGGGTTTTCAAGTGAGCCAACTCGGACTTCAAGCTCTCAATGTGGGTCTTTAAATCAACTTCAATAGTGTCACGGTTAACCAACTCGGACTTGGCTTTGTCTAACTCCTTCAAAGTCTGCTGTACTTCTTCACGTAAGCTTGCTTGTTCTTTGGTCAACTGTTGAATCTTCTGTTCAGCAGAAGAGTACTCCTCCTTGATAGCTTCCAATTCCTTGTTTAATATAGAAATTTCACCTGCATGTTCCGTTCCACGGGCTTCGTACTTTTCATTGAACTCCACCTCGCGAGACTTTAAGGCTTCATGAACAGTACCTTGCTGCTCCAATAACAATTTCAAATTCTGTATATCAGCAGACAATTTTTTGTTGTCTTGAATCTTAGCTGTCAAGGTTTGAGTTAAGTCAATCACTTTGTTTTCTAACTTGTAAGAGACCTCCTTCAAGTTGTTCACAGACTTAGCTTCTGTTCTCAATCTCGATAATTCGCGATAGGCCAATTTCCTTCTGATTGTGGACTGAATTGTTACAGCAGCCGACTTCTTAGTAGCAAACTCACGCCTTTGCTCCAACCCTCTCCAGGACTTCTGCAACACAACAGCAGATTTCTCTGTTCTCAAGAAGGTAAAATGTTTTCTAGCCTGAACACCTCTAATCGACTTTTGCAATACTATAATCGATGACAATGTGTCTCTAACCTGTTTCTTCACCAAATGGCTTCTTATCAAGGTTTGAATTAGTGTTACAGCCAGACGTTCACGTTCTTGCTTGATCTGAGATCTCTTCAAATGTCCACGAACCAAGCTTTGCAAAAGGATGTGGGAACTTCTCGTTTCCAAATACTTCTTGCGGTAGTGACGCCTCTTTAAGTTCTTCTGAATCATCACAGCAGATTTGAACAACTTATCAGTACGCAACTTCTCAAAGTGGGCCAACATTCCAGCCTTGAAGAAGATTTTCGAGTTACCCAACTGATACTTCTGTTTGTCTTCAATATTATTGTTCAAGATCGTGTTGCACAAGTCGCTCACGCTCTTCTGTGTCGTTTCACCGCTCATAACCTCGAGCCATAAATCGGAGGGAACTAAAATATGATAACGATCAGCAAATTCCACATATGACCATCTAGATGGGAAACCAGCACATGATATTCTGATGGTTTCCAACACTCCACATGCTCTCAATTGCGACAATACCATCAAAGAGTCAAACTCCCAAGCTTTCTTGCGTTCATTAGGCTTGATGCATCGGATGTAATGTACGTTTGTAGAGTTTATGGTCTTCATCAAGTCTATCAAGCTATTTTTGAACATAGAACCAAGAGTAGGCTTTTTGTTTGTCATAGGCTTTTTAGCACGTACGACCCCTGAACCAGAGCCGGCAGAGGCTGGAACCAGCTGAGATGACTCTGATAAGAGCGAGGCTGCAGCATTCTTTTCAATTATAGCCAAGACCGACTGCAACATGGGGTTAGTTGAGTTCTTCATCACTTCTAAGTGGCCTTCTCCAACAGTGTCTCTATTCTTTTCAATGAACCCTTCAATATCATACGTAACATCAAGAGCATAGTGAGCAATAATAAACTTAGTTTGGCCGAACCTAGGCTTTTTAAACACTTTGTTCGTTGGTTCCTTGTCCAAAGTTTGGTACATCTTTTCGATCCATGATTGGTCGTTACCGGCAGGCATCCTGGATTCTTCGTCGAGCAAACTAAGAACACCAAGGCGATTCTCAATCAAATTGATGCAAGGCTGGTTGTCAGCAAAATCAATAAAAGACCATTCAATCTCTTCCTTGATGTACTCTTCTTGTTCCAACTTGAAAACATGCTGATTGAACTCTTGTTGTAATTTCTCATTTGCGTAGTTGATGCAAAATTGCTCAAAAGAATTCTTCTCAAAGTGTTCGAAACCGTAGATATCCAAAACACCGATAAAGGAGTGAATTTGTGACTCTACTTCAGCGGGACACAAGTCGGAATTGACATAATCAACTAACCAGTCAAACAAAGCGGAGTATATGTACTTTGCAAATGAATCACGGGCGACTATGGCTTGCGGGTGACTCAAGTTGGATATAATCTTTTCTGAACGTGTCGTAATTTGTTTCTTCACGCACCACTTGCTAAACTGGGTGGAATCGATTCCCAAGAGCTCACAAGCTTTGACCAAATTTGGCTCATCCGAATTCAAAATAGCATCGTTGCGAGTTGCCTGTATGTCAATATTACCAATGTGTAAGAGCGCAGCTAAGATCAGGTAGATCTCCAGTTGCTTACCGGCATCAATTCCAATCAATTCCAAGGCTTCATTAGTAGCGCGATACTCCGCCGCATCATCGACACCTTCGATTTTGGGAGACTCTCCCTGGTTGGTGTACTTATAGTCCTTTGCTGAGGTAAGTGCATAGCGTTCCTTCTGCTCGGGCGACATACCCAGCAAGAGCTGATAGAAAATGTGGTAATTACGCTCCGACTTTGGTTGGAACACCAAACGCGATCTCTCCAACAAGTAAGTGCGCACCCGCGCACCCACGATGCTTGTTTTCTTGTCAAACAAAATCTCTAGATATTTACCAAAACGCGATGAGTTGTCGTTGCGTGTCGTCTTGGCATTACCAAACGCCTCCATAATGGGGTTTGTAGCGAGAATCAGCTTCTCAACGTCCAGCATGTCGCTCTTGTGAGATTCAACAGCGCCGATGGCTGCGCGTGATTCGAGATCCTCTTCCACCAGGGCAAAATAGCGCATGATATACTTGGCCGAAACCGTCTTTCCGGCACCAGATTCACCACTAACCACTATTGTCTGGTTGTGACCATCAGTCTTCATACAGCGGTATGCATCTTCCGCAATGGCAAAAAGATGTGGATCAAGCTCACCGCGCCGTTTTCCTGCGTATGCTTGGATGATATCTTGCGAGTACAACTGTTCGACGCGCTGGAATGGATTAGTCGCGATTAAGACAATACCCGAGTAAGTATAGATACTCAACTGAGAATAGCGCAATTTGATCGCGTGTAAAACGGCCGGCTCGTTCAAATACGACAAACTCGTTAAGTCCTCCGCCGCTTCTAAAATGGGCGGGTTGCGAAGCGGTGGGAGTTTATCATTGTCTTCAGCGAGTGAGGCGGTGGTAATTTTAAACTCTTTTTCATCGTCCCCAGTACTGTGTTCCGGTTCAAATTCCAAAACGTACTCTTTTTTATCATTGACCTTCACCGACTTCACTGAAACACCAATCCACCCCAACTTCTCATCAGGGTACCAACAACGCGTTCCAACTTCGTAAGCTGACATATTTCTGTCTATGTAGCTAGTCCAAGTAGTAAAAGAAGCGCGTCTTGGGGCTGGCGCTGGCGTGTGTTATGTCCAGAGAATTAGACTCGTGCCAACAATGCACAAATCCAGGAAAAACGCGTTCTCTCCGTCCAAATATCCTACTCTCTCTCTCTATGAGCAGGCACGGGGTATTAGCAGCAGAATATCGCCCCAAAAACAGACCAGAGATTGCACTCCTAACAAAAACTGCTTCTGCGTGAGCGGTTGTTGTCACTTGTAACAAGTGGGATCAGGCTCAGTTTGTTGAAGCAAAAAAAGTTGTTGATTTCGTTTTTACAGCTTACGTTTGAAACATGTGTTTTGCATATTAACCTCCCGGAGGAATTAAAGCCTTTACCAGAGTAGATTTGGTGCCGCGGTCACAAGCGCATGCAGGAATGTGCGTTTGCGAATAACACGACGCACGCTATGGATTCTTTCCAGGAGAAAAGGGGGCGATTAACCTTGGAATATCTAAGATCTGAAAACACGTCCTACTGAGCTAGATACCCCTGCGCGTATTCTGGTAGAATTCAAATCCGTACCGCGGGATTAAGACCGGGGGGGGGGTATGGCGTCCAATGT
>JAKUBP010000044.1:0-84821 GCA_030566955.1 [Candida] anutae | reverse complement strand
GGGGGGAGGGGGAGTGGGAGGGGGAAGAAGGATGGTGATGGGGATGGGGATGGGGATGAGGATGGTGGCGGCCGATTATCGACGTTGGTGTTGGGATCCTTATCAGGGGATTTGCCTGAAGGCTTTCGTGGGGAAACGGATAGTATATTGCTGACGTCGCTGTCGGACAGCGAGGATCCCGACTCGGCGTTTTCGCGCCGGCGGCGGTTGTGCGGCGAGGAGTACGAATTGTCTGACGCCACGTCTTCTGCGGGCCAGAGTCCGCCGTCGCCAGCGGTGCTGGAGTCGCCGACGCTGCGGGGGTACCCGCTCGTGCGTAAAAAGTCTGGCGAGGTGGTGAAGCCGTCGCTCAAGGATGGGCTAGAGCGCAAGCAGCGCGCGCGATCGCTTCCAACGACGCCCACGTATAAGCAGGTGCACTTTGGCTGCGAGACCAATGTGCGCTACTTTAAAACCAAGGACAAGCCTACTGCGATTTCAGCGACAAACTCTCCAAACACCGACTATGACGACGACGACGACGATGACGAGGTGGATGTGTTTAGCTTGCGATCTGAGCCGGCGCTCGAGTGGGAGTTGCTGCTCGACAATTTTGCCCCATACCTGTACTTGGAAAGATTGACTCTGGAGGTTCCCGTCTTTTTGGAGCGCATCTTTATTAGCCCCAACTGCCTGTTGGTGGGCCACATTGCTGTCCGCAACATCTCGTTTGAAAAATGCATCACCGTGCGCTACTCGCTGGACGAATGGAACACGGTGATGGAGAAACCCGCCATTTATAGCAGCGCTGCGCCCGCAATCTTGCACCAGCACAACTATGACCGCTTCATTTTCGAGGCCCTGCTACCGCCCATGTTTAACAGTTTGACTCTGGAATCTCTGGCTTCTATGCTGCCTAGACGAGAACAGGCATGCAAGTTGTGCGTCAAGTATAAAGTTGGCGACAGCGAGTACTGGGACAATAATAAGCTGCAAAATTACCAGATTAGGTTGACGCGGATATCGCGAGTGCCTCCAAAGAGCCAAATTGGCTTTCATTCGGTGGCGCCAAAATACTCGGCATCATACCTAAAGCGCAGAACGTCTGACTCGAATTTGGTTTCTGCGAAGCTGCTGTCAAACGACTCTTTGGACACCTGGAACTTGCGCGATACGCTGGATACCTTTGAGAACTCTGCGGTGGACCAAAACGACTTTGTAAAGAATGACTTTTACATGACATCGCCACTCTTGACCTCATTGCAAAATCCTCAGGAGAGAGATTCGGGGTTAGTATTTGCGGGCAAGAGTGCACCAAGCAATATCGAGGTTAGCTCCGCTTCCACACCTACGTTGGGTACTCGCCCATTCTTGCACAATTCAGAATCACATTCGCGTTTGGATTTAAACCTGTCCGGTCCTATCAATGCCCAGCCGCTGCGTAATGGCTTTGACTCCAAATCTTACCGTGAGCTTTTGGACCGATTTTGTTTCTTTTCTCCTTCTTCAACGGCATCAAATGATGGCTCGGTTGAACCACGATAACCTGACACAGCTTGCGCAAGTCTCCTTTTGATGCCTGAATCCAATAATTTTCAATTCGCTAACCAAACCCGATGCATCTAATAGTTGTGCTCTCCCTCATTCACATGCGACTTACAAGTACACACATTCACTTTTACATAGTACTCCTATTTGAATAAATGAGCAATTGTATGTTATTCTTAAAAAAGCTATAAAATGCGATAAAGTGCCCGATGTGCTCGAGCTCGAAAGTAAAAACTAAATCTTAACCCTGTTCAAAGCTGTACATTTTTACCATACCATTCTCCATACCAGCAGCGAATCTCGACTCGCTCAATCCGACGCAACTCACGCTAGAGTCGCTGCCAAAAGTGTGTAAGCATTTGCCGTTCTGAAGATCCCAAACCTTAATGAGGTGATCGTGGGCCCCGCTAATAATCCTAAAGGTGTCTGAATGGATGGACCATACACCTTCAATGTGGCCAAACTGTGTGCGAATACACTTTCCAGTCTTTACGTCCCATAATTTAATCGTATTATCCAATGAAGATGAAAGCAAATGTGTGGGATAGTTCAGGTTATCAGGAAGTTGTGAGCCGTTGATCTCCTGGGCGTCCGCGCGTGACGCTGTTCCAGGGGCGGCTGTCGAATTATTGGCATTGTCGAAACTCGGTACGGTGGTGTCAGGGTCTCTTCTATACGGCGAGCGAGACGCGGCTCCAGAGCCACGTCTAACATTCCCCAGATATTCACCCTCTCCATCGCTCTGATCTTCAACCAACTCTTCCTTGTAAATAAAAGGGATGACACATTGGACCTGCCCAATGTGCCCGTTATTTTCCATGCCACCAAATATCCGAAGGCACTTGTTGCTTTGCAAATCCCACATACAAATGGTAGTATCATCGGATGCACTAAAAACAGTATTGGATAATGGATGGATCTTAACACAGTTTACCCAGTCGGTATGACCACGTAATGTATAACATGTTCGTGAGTCAACGTGCCAGACCTTGACCGTATGGTCTGCCGAGCCTGATACAATCGATTTGTTGGAGCAGTCTACCAGAACAACTGCATCCTCATGACCACGATACGTAGCAATGCATTGACCGGTGTGGTAATTCCACACTTTAATGGTTGCATCCAAGCCTGCAGAAATCAACTTTTGTGAGTCAAACACCAACAGCCTCACGCCTTTGGTATGTCCTGTTAAAGTTCTAATACACTCGCCAGTATCTACTTTCCAAATTTTGATTGTAGTATCGTACGAGCCAGTCATCAAATACTTGCGGTTAAACTGGAGACATGTCACCCCGTCAACATGGCCAATAAAGGATGTGATGTTGTATGTGCCCTTGCGCCAGTTCTTCTCCAATGTGAAACGCTCAGAATACACAGATTTCCAAGGTCTTTTATTGAGTTTCTTGTTCTCTTGTCTGCGCTGAACTTGATTTTCCAAAACAGTTTTGTCATTAGTATCGTTATTTTCACTGCCTGGTAAAGTAGAAGCGGGCTCTAGTTGCGCCGTTTCTTGTGTAAGCACCCGTGGCGTAACATCTGCATCAGGTGGCGTTTGTGGTTCATTCGTTCCTGCTGAGTCACGGTTCTGTCTCTTGGAAGCAGACTCATCGTCACACATTTCGCGCGCGCGCTTCATGTGCATCAACGACAATCCCCATCCACAGTTGGGACACTTTCTATCGATATGCTGCTCACACATGTGGTGCCACACACGGTCATCGTCGGCTAACAGTTTCCACTTACGCAGTACCTGTGCAGCGTTACACAAGGACTTGCAGTCCAAGTAGCACAAAATCTTGAGAGAAATCTCCACCGGTAACGTGGAGATAAAGTCAATCTTGATCATGTCTGTCACCTCCAGCAGAAGAAAAGAGAGCTGCGGGAAACAACACTGTGAAAGGAGGCCTTGGAGAATGAGCTGACGGTGATGGTAGGGCGCCGCACTAAAAATTGACCAAACATGCGAAATGGCCTGTTGGTCGCTCAGTGGAAGTTTGTCCAACGAGTCTTGGATAAAACGCATCTTTGCCTCGTCCGTGCGCTGGTTACACGTAACTTCAGGGTTGTGCCGGTAGCAGTACTTGTGAAAGTTGTCTCGCGGTATCATCGCGTGGTCACTAATGTGCTTAGTCAAGAATGGGGTAACAACTGAAACAGTGGATCCTGAGGCTGTGGGGACTACGCCAGCGCCAGCGCTCGCACCCGTACTTGTGACTGTGTCTGTGTCTGTCCCTGTACTCGCAGTCGTCGCGTCTGCGTTGCTCACAGGGATGCCACCTGGACGATTATCTCTTGCGTTACTGCTGTTTCCTGTTTCACTCAGGAGGCTCAGTATCGGTCCCGTCACCGTCGTGTTCTGCACTATAGCCTTATAGTTCTGCGAAACTGCATCTGTCTCGGCTGGTGTCAGTGTGTACAACGTCTCGGGCACCATCTTGCTAGTCTTGTCTGTGTCCTAGACGTGACTCCTCAATAAGGGGGGTTACAAAAACTCCTGATCCCAAACTTTAGCAAACAAAAACGCCTCTGTCTTCTCGTCTATAGCTCAGTCAAGTTCTATGTGGCTGTGGCTGCGAAAGTAGACCTGCTTATGCCGTCCTCCTTATAAAAAGGTAATACTAGGTTTGTTGGCACTATCACCCGCAGAGATGGCACTAAAAACTGTGGAACTTTGTATGCAGGATGGTCACCCGACCCGATATCTATTTTAGGAAATACTCGCCCGAGCCGAACCGCTCATTGGGTTGGTGCGAGCCGATCACAAGGGGCCAAAAAGTGTAGCCGTTTGCGAGCCGAGGGGCTCAGGGGGGCTAGTTTCCTCTAAACGTCGTCCCTTGCTACGTATCCCTGTAGCACCCTGACCACCTCAATCGCGGGCTCAGATGTTCTGTGCGACAGCCGTTTTATAGACGACAATAGCCGTGCACTGTTGGGCGCTATAATGCGCCCTAATGTGCGTTTGTGGCTTCCTGACTGTGGCGTATCTCAAACTGTGGAGTAGGAATAGCCGACTGCGGAAGCGGCTCCGCCGAGACACGGACGCGCCCTTCTTAGCAGACTTTGCCACTACCCTTTCTAGGGCCAGGACCAAGCAGATCACCCAGTCCCGGCTTTATCAACCAGCACAGATTAAAGTATTGGCTTGGATGTTGTAGATTCATTTTGATGTGCCACTATGATCCCATTTCCCACCCCTTAACGTTTGCTCTGCACCATTCATAATCTCCCCATGATATTATTCAATATTATGTCTCTTATCACATCTGTGCCTGAATACCGGCATCTTCTACACGGTGACAAGTATCGCTAAAGCGATCATCTCACTTTTGACAGTGAACCTTTTGAGCCAGTGTAAGCTTATACTCTACTGTACCAAGAGTAACTTGGTAGAATCTTTCTGACTATATACTAAATTTCTTCTCTCAATCTTAACTTGTTACCAGTGCTTTCGTGTATTAATTTTATATTTACCATATATTTCTCCGAAATTCTCTACAAGCTGTCAACCTTCTCTTATTCTTGTCTTCACTGATCTATACATTTAGTTACGACCTTAGTAAGTCTATAATATCCCGGTAGCACGCCCTATTAGTAGTCCCTAAACCACCACTATCATCTACCTTGCCGTAAAGTAGTCTTTCCTCTCATCTATTTAGAAATTTGATAACAGTTGCAGTTTGGATCTTTATTCTCGATTTAGTGGTCACGCGCTAGCTAACTGTATGGCCCTCAAGAGACTTGTACAAGGTACTACACCTGTAGAGACAATGTCAAACGGGCGGTAGAATAGGTCAAGAGAGAAGAGTGACCCGTAAACTCCCCTGTTCTGGAAATATGCGTGTATTACGACCAGGAAACTTTGGTTGGTTCCGCTGGTGCCCCCAGACCTTACTGTACCAAGAACACGCCACTGGCGCTGAGAGGTAGGTAACATAGCTTGATTGACGAGCGTACCCTTCCTGCTGAGGAACGGGCTACATCATATTGGCTGATTTCCGCATGCGGAAACTCTACACGGTGCGATAAGATCTTTGGAGGCTCATAACCTACTTTTACGCTCTAAACAATATCAGCAGGCGCTTTTGATAGGGGTTCAAGAAAGCCAGGCCCAGCCGACAAGGACTCTGGCGTATATAATCTTGCGATTACTGCTGGATATCTAACTTTTGACATCACTAATGACTGTGACATTTGAGCTGTTTTTGACCCAGGATAGTCTTGAGGGGTACCTGGACCCTGAAAAGTACGCGCAGTGGGTCCCGCTAATTGAACAGTACAGGGCCGACTTGCAGGCAGGATTGGACGCTGTTCCCCAGTTCCAGATCGAGCTTCCGTCAAGCATTGAGAAATTGGTGGAGACGCAGTTCAACGGTGTCCAGTACTTGTACGATGCCAATTTGTTAACTCCCGCTGAGTTTGCTATTACCGACTCTAGCGCGACAGAGTTAGTAGCCAAGATAGCAAGCAAGGAACTCTCGTCTGTCGAAGTCTACTTGGCCTTTGCTAAGCGCTCTGTGATTGCTCACCAGCTCACAAACTGTGCAATGGATGTATTTTACGATGAGGGGTTGGAGAGGGCCATGGCGTTGGATGCGTATCTTGCCGAGCACGGAAAAACGGTGGGACCATTGCACGGATTGCCAGTATCGCTCAAGGAGCACTACAACTACAAGGGACGGACTACTCATGCGGGCTATGTTTCCTGTCTCAAGAATGTCGCCAAGGAGCACTGCGCAACCACCGCAGTGTTTGAAAAGTTGGGTGCGGTCTTTTACATAAGAACGTCAGAGCCGCAAGGACTCATGCACTTGGACTCGAATAACAACATAACCGGTTTGACGCGCAACCCTTACAACTTGGCTTTACTGCCTGGCGGCTCGTCACTGGGCGAAGGCGCCTTGGTATCCTTTGGTGGCCTGAGCTTGGGGATTGGGTCAGATATCGGAGGTTCTATTAGAGGCCCTGCAGGATTCAGTGGGTGCCTTGGCTTGCGTCCAACTTCCAACCGTGTGAGTGTTGCAGGCTGCGTGGCTGCAGGCGCTGGCCAGGAATCCGTCCCTGCGGTTTTTGGCCCATTGGCGCGTTCTATAGATGACATTGACTTGTGGATGAGAACCTACATCAACGACGGTCAACCGTGGGAGTATAGTGCAGATGTTATTCGCGCTCCTTGGAGAGACGTGCCTGTGCCGCTGCCAGAAAGCTTGACCATTGGTATAATGTATGATAACGGCTTGGTGAAACCTTCGCCTCCAATTATTCGTGGCTTGAAGCATACCGTTGCTAAACTTAAGGAAGCAGGTGTGAAAGTAGTGGAATGGAAACCGCTTAAGGTTAAGGAGGCTATTGAAATGGTCTGTGCCATGTACAGCATGGATGGAAACAAACTGCAGCGCGATTTAATCTCAGCGTCGGGAGAGCCGCTCAAAAAGCTTACGCGCTGGTCTCTCAATTATGGAGGTGGTTCAAAGGTTTACAACGCCATAGAGAATCAGGCTATCAACTATGCTCGCGACAATTTGAGACAGGAGTACACCTCGTTTATGATTGACAATAAGATTGACTTTATCTTGGGCCCTGTGTACAACAATGTGGCCCCAAGACCAGAAAGAGTATACAACTGGTCCTATACAAGCTTGTTCAATATTTTAGACCTTCCGTCTTTGGTGTTGCAGACAGGCTTGTTCCAAGATCCGGCCTTGGACATTGTGAACGAGCCGGAGAGCAAGTACCGCAACCCGTTGGAACAGTTGGAATCTGAAAACTACAAGCCGTCAGACTTTATTGGAGCACCTATTGCTATACAGTTGAGTGGAAGAAGATACTTTGACGAAGAGGTTGTTGCCGCTGGAAAGACAATTGTAAAGGTTTTGGGCGTAGACATTCTTAAAAAGTGATTTCTAGTCATAAAATGCTCGAGAAAGAAAGAAAATGAAAGAACAAGTGGATTGTAGAGCTGTTTAACCCAGGAGAGGACGTTCAACCAGTAGACTAAGAGGAAAAAGGCCGGGGTAATCAAAATTGGAGAAGTTGTGCCTTGAGTGTGTAATCAAAGCCTGCATAAAAACCATTAAAATTTTAGTAGCGATGAGGTGCCAGTCTACGAGGGAATGGACGAACACCAGGACAAGAAGCAAAGAACGATGTCTGACGCACAAAACACTCCCGAGACAGCTCGCGAAGAGCCTCAAGAAGATATGTTTGTGTCTGTGGGAGAGCAAGTTGAGTCTTACAACACAGATGTTGTGGATACTGGTGCTGCGGACAGCCAGGGCCACCCGGTACAGGAGGTTGAGTCCTTATGCATGAACTGTCACGAGAACGGTACCACTAGAATGTTATTTACCAAAATTCCCTTCTTTAGGGAGATCATTTTGATGTCTTTTGAGTGTCCACACTGCGGCCTCAAGAATAGTCAGATCCAGCCAGCTGCACAAATTGCGGAGAAGGGTTCTCGTTACGTGCTCAAGATTGAGGTCAAGGAGGATTTCTCTAGACAAGTAGTCAAGAGTGAGACCGCGACTGTGCGTTTCGCTGAGCTTGATATTGAAATTCCCCCAATGAGAGGGCAGTTGACAAATGTCGAAGGCTTGCTTGATGAGATGGTCCATGATTTGGAGTCTGACCAAGAGGCACGTCTTACTCAACAGCCTCAATTGCACGAACTGATTGCCAAAGTTATTTTGAAGATTCGTTCTTTCATCAACGGGGAGCCCAACACCCTTCCCCTTACTGTCTCTATCGACGATCCCGCCGGTAATTCATGGTTGGAGTATGTACCACAAGAGGCTGCACACAAGTGGTCCATGCTCGAGTACAACAGAACCGCTGAGCAGAATGTGTTTTTGGGTTTGATATCCGCGGACGATGTGGCCCAGCAAAGACTTCGCGAAGCGGACCAAAAGAAGAACGCTACAGAGCAAAACATCTCATCATCCTTGACCAACAATGCCGAGAACAGTACTGAGGAGCGCACCAAGGGAGCTATTTCTAGTACAGGGTTTCTCTCAGACGCTACCGACATTGAGAATTTGCTGAACGAGGTCCAGACCTTCCAAGCCACATGCCTGAGCTGTCTCAAGGACTGTGTGACCAACATGAAGGCCATAAACATACCCCACTTTAAAGAGGTTATCTTGATGTCAACAAACTGTGACTATTGTGGATACAAATCTAATGAAGTGAAGACCGGAGGAGCCATTCCAGAAAAGGCAAGAAGAGTTACCTTAAAAGTGACGGACCTGGAGGATCTCGCCAGAGATATTCTTAAGAGTGAGACCTGCAGTTTGTCGGTACCGGAGCTCAACTTGGACTTGACAGCCGGAACTTTAGGAGGTCGGTTTACTACTATTGAAGGATTGTTGTCACAGGTATTGGAAGAATTGCATTCTAGAGTATTCACTCAAACTTCAGACTCCATGGATGAAGTGACAAAGACCAGGTGGTCTTCATTTTTTGCTCGTTTGCAGGATGCCGTGGATGGTAAGATTCCATTCACTGTAGTTATGGAAGACCCATTGGCTGCGTCTTATATTCAGAATGTTTATGCCCCCGATAACGACCCTAATATGCTTATCGAGGACTACGACAGAACTTATGAACAGAACGAAGACTTGGGCTTAAATGATATCAAAACCGACTAAGCAGCTTCTACTACTATGATCATCTTCATAAGACTTTCACTATAAATATCTATTACATCAATAATACCTAATGTCGATTTGAAGTTAGTTCAGAAAGTGATAGGGGACATCCCAACGTAATCACCTAACGCAAAGTTTCTATTCTCTGGTATCTCTTGGCAGCAGTTTTGGCACCTCTTCCTTCACCTGTTGTAATGCCTCACCCCATGATGAGTTCAGTAAAGTAACTCCAACAGTTGAAAGGTCTATCAATGAGACGTTGTGTTCTATTTCATGCAGTAGCTGCGACTTGTGTTGTAGTGGCGACATTTCCTCGTCACTATCTTCGACAAAAGCTGTCAAAGAATTATCCAACGATGCGCTGTCTTCCGGCCGCGCAGTGTTTGGAATTTCAATGAAGAGTTTTGGCGGTTGCTGCTTTTCTTGTTTCGCACTAGTAAATTCTTTGGATTCCATGGATTTAGATCTGATTGGGTTCAATGGAGACTTTGGAATATAAGACCCACTCGCAACGTTACTCTCTCCGTATTCAAGTTTGGAAGATCCAGATTTCCCGTACTCTTCAAAATCTTCGGGGACATATTCGTCATTATTAATCAGTTCAGACTCTATACCAAAAGGCCGATCTTCTCTAGACCGGATGATTTGGATAGATGGAATATCATTGCTATAATTTCCAAAAAGACTGGTACGTTTGAGGTTGGCATCAAACAAAATGTTTGCGTCCCTTTTGCCTAACTTTTGGTTTCGAAGATATTTCCAGCGACATGCAGTGGCTGCAATTG
This sequence comes from [Candida] anutae, assembly GCA_030566955.1. NCBI lineage: Eukaryota > Fungi > Ascomycota > Pichiomycetes > Serinales > Debaryomycetaceae > [Candida] anutae. The sequence goes on along the minus strand of JAKUBP010000044.1, from coordinate 74,866 downwards.
TTTCATAAACTCTCCTGGATTGTATACGCTTTTCAACATTTTGTAGGAACAATCTTCTCTCCAAGAAGTCTATTAGATTGAGGCATTGACCAGCCTCAAATGCAGTGTAGAGAGGAAGCTGCAATATTATTCTTGAAAATGAAATGCCCGGCTCTCCATTCAACTCCATACTCAAAACAGCCTCTTCCATAAACCTTTCATATAATTTACGCCTCTGTCTAAGCTTTGAAACATCCATCGTTCTCAAAGTATCGTTGATTGCATTATAATTAGGAGTGACGTCATACGGATCCATCACATTATTCCTTTTGAACCATTTGCGACACAAGGCAGGTATCAAGAGCTCCCCGGAGTACAAATGGAAGGAAAAAGCGCCTTCGAGAGAATTTAGCAATACAGGCATTTGACGGACATTGATGTAACCGGATCCCTCAGGATCAAAGTTTTGCCATATTCTCTTGAATTTTCGTATTTCCTCACGATCAATTAAGCTGTAGTATGATTTTTTTTGCTTTGCAAAATTAAAAGTGTCCAAGATCAAAGAAATAAACATATTCAAAAAGATGTACATTGAAATTAGATTCCAAGCAATGAACAAAATATAAGCATATTGTTTGCTTCCACAATCTGAATCTTCAGATGTTGAACCCGCCGTGCAAAATGGTTCCAGCAACGTGAAATCATTCATGATATAATTCCAACCTTCTCCAAAACTGCATCTGAACAACACAATCAATGCCTTAGGCACGGATCTTAGGTTAATATTTCCAGTTGTGGATGGACCAATTTTAGTCATTCCAAAAATCTGATTCAATGCGATTGCAAAGACAAGAAAAATCACCACCCATGTAAACGCCAATGAAATGAAAACGGGCAAACTAGCCGATGCAAATTTCAATAATTGACTTAATCTATTGCTCCTTGGTATTATCAATACTAGAATACCCACCATGAATAATTTGTTAACGTTCAAAAATGAACTATTCTCATCAATAAAATAAACTGCAAGATTAGAAATAAAAGCCCCCGCAGTAACAACAAGATTAAAAATATTCCAGGTGTATCTGACAAAAGTTCTCAAGCCTTGTGCAATAAATAACATCAAAGCATTGAGGAAGAAGAAAAAGGATGTAAACATGGCTATCAGCCTTCTGAATATATCCAAGGCCTCCAGAGACGGAAAAAATTCAAGAACTAACCCAAAAACATGCAAGAGTAATAAAATGCTAAGAAAGTTGTACCAATAACCATTTTTCTGAACAGTGATCCTGTAGCAAAATTTCCTGAAAAAGGACAATTCGTCGTAATTCTTCCTTCTTGAAGGTCTGACCTTCCCTAATATATTCTTCACTTGATACCATGATATTTGATCCCTTGTCATGTAAGCACGTCCAGTAGTTTTGGAGTAGTTACTGATAATGACAGATATGAACAAGGTTAAAATGAAAATTGTACTCATGAAATTAAAGAGTACAACAAAGACCCCATTGCCTGGAGAAGCATAGTCTTCCTGCGGAGTTCCAACCCCTGTACTCTTCATGACATTTGAAAGCAAGTCAGTCCAACCCTCCAATGAAACAATTTCGAAAAGGGTAGAAAATGATTTTGAGAACTTATCAAACTGCAATTGAGGATTCAGGTAGACATTTGGACTGAGAACATTCCAATCATAGACCTCATTCTGATATTCATTAAAGCAGGAGTCCATACTTGAGGAGTTATCCAGGCAAAAACCCATCCTTCCATTGAAGATATTCAATCCCCAGATCGAAAATGGGAATAGCAAGCACAACGAAATAATAGCTGCACTAATGATTTTACCAAACCCAGAGATCATTGTGTAATGGAAGTTATTTTTTGCAGTTTCACTAATTGTCAAGATTCTCAAAGCTCTCAACGCTTTGAGCCCTCTTACAATTCTAGAAAGCGGTCCATCATCTTTCAAATAAGCGATAAATTCAATCCAAAGTGATATCAACACCAAGGCATCAATGAGATTCCATGGAGATCTCATATAAGCATTTGGAGTGAAGATCAAACCATCAGCAATAGTTTTTACCAAAAACTCAAGACTGAAAAAGACCAAGAATGCAATTTCCAAATAAACCGACCAGTTATTGATCCCCGAATTAAGAATCAACTCTCTTCTATACAAGGGTGTCAAGTAACATGCCGTTGATACCAAAGCTACTGTAGCTAAAAACATGATAACCACAAAAGCTTCGGAAACTGGCCGATACGGATCAACGCCATCTATTCTTTCTCCATAACTGGGTTTGACCACTCTTTGACATAACCTTCGTATAACATGACGAGGGCCCAAAACGTAAAAAACGTTATTAAAATTGGGGTTTTCTTTCAAGAATTTATATTGATTTGAAAGCAAAATATTCCTTTCACTAATGACATTTTTTGCAAAATGAGTTGGATCGAATTGCTCAAGAATGTCACCACTAATTTGGCGATTGGTGGAGGAATAAAAAGGATTTTTGAAGAAGTTTGTCGTTCTCCAATAGTTAACATGAAGCCATCTTTTCCAACTCGAATTTGGTAAGTTATGAATTTCATAATCATCGTTATCGCCATGATCATCTTCTCCTTCAACGCTAGGATCTTTTTCTAAGAATTCATTAACAGCTGTTCCACTTAGCAACAAATTAACAACAGTTTTTTCCAACTCCTCCTTTCCACGTTTTCTTTTAAATAATTTGCTCTTGAATCTGCTTAAGACCCCAGCTTCCGCATCTAACTTGTGCAATCTCTTGCTCATATCATCAATAAACAGAAGCAATTGTTGTTTTCTTTTCCCACTTTCTGATACCTCTAAAGTATGAGCAATAACAGCGATAAAGAGATTAAGAACAATCATATTTGATAAAGCAAACCAGGCAATTAAAAGCATGGCGCCGATGCATCTAGACGAAGTTGTCTTAGAGTATTGTTGTAGACTGTAAAGAATTGAAGTCCAATTCTCCGTTGATGTAATGATGTACAACGAAATGAATGAACTAGGTAAAGTATTCATTGGAAATGTGACCTCGTCTAGTGCATCTTCGGGAATGACTCCTTCGAAAAATCTTGCCATTATTATGCTCATTAGGAACGTTAATACAAAGTAGAATAAAGCCAAATCAAATAGCGCTTTGAAATTGCCCATAATTTTAAGCCACAAGTTTCGAGTAATACTCGTAGCCAAAACCACTCTGTAGAATCTTAAAATTTGAAAAATTGTCAACCAGTAATAAGCATGACCGAGCTTATCTTTCAAAGGTGTAACAATAATCACCGTAATAATACCCAAAAACAAATCGAAAGAGTTTCTTTTTAAGGTGAAGAAGACCCTCCAATTAGGCATGTAAAAGAAAAATCTCAAAACCACCTCTGCAAAAAATGTGATTGTGAATGCAACTTCGAACCGAAACAAAAGTCTTCTCCTCACTTCAGTCATTCCGTATTCTCTAAAGCATTGAACGAATAAATCCAATAAAACAAGAACAGGAAAGATCGGCTCGATTTTATAGTAGAACTTTAAAAAGATATTTCTTTGCTTGACCTGATTAATTCTTTCATTGTGCATAGCCGTATCATAGAGATGACCGTCAAAAGCACTGAACAAGCCAGCTTTTTTTGATTTGAATTTCTCTTTGTCCAATATACCACGAGTGACATTGAATGAAGCGACAACTATTGCGATAAAGACATTGAGAAGCCAGACAGTCATCACAAAAATGCATGCAATGAAAAAAATACAAGCAGCCATATTCTCTGAATCCATCGTATAATACATAATATCTGTGAAAGTATTCGCACTCATAATAACGAAAACCATTTGCATCGATTGAAAAATATTATCAAAGCTGACAGTCCCTCCATAAGGGTTGTCCCCTGATACGCACTGCGAATAGACAGGACATCTGTATCCCTTGATTACGTTTGATGACAGTCCATCTCTCGATATATATGGCTTTGTCAAGCCATCAAGACCTAAGTAAGATCCACAGTACAGATCTGTATTTATGTATGTGTCTGTTGGATCTTGTGGGTTTGTCCAAACACAATGCCTGGTTAAAGAAGACTTGAAAGACTGAACTCCTAATATTCCAAAGAACAACCAAAAGCAACTTATGAAAATAATGACATCAACCATTTGAGGGAGCGCTAATCTGCATGCCGCAATGATTGTGGTCGTTCCCGTTGTTAAATTGCACAACCGGAGGATTCGAAGACAGGCTAACGCACGAAAAATGTAGATTTGATGCTTAGTATCAAAAGAATCATATGATAACACAAGCGAGATCCAAAAGAAAATCGTCGATATAAGGTCAATCCTGGACCATGAATCCTTAAGATATGCTCGCTTTAAGTCCCTTTTGACCCCGGTAGTGACTGGAGTTACAAATTCCGATTCTAAGGTGTGCGTAGGTTGTGCTGGATGTTCGGTTTGACTAGCATCATTTTCGCCTGAGCTAGCCCCTGATTTTGGTTGGGATGTACCAATGTTCTGAAAAGTGGGAGCATGCGATTTAGAATTCATTTGATCGTCATTGAGGTCGATCTCTTTAATATCCATCCCACCTATAGGCACATTAACACAAATGGGTGAACTTTTTGATACAGACGAACGTAAGCGAGTCTTCAAGGCAAGCTTTTTTAGGCCTGTAAACATAAAAGAGTCCGTAAGTCTGTTGGTACGAAGAAAGTTTTCTGGGTACTTCAATCCCAATTGTTCGTACATGCTGCGGTCATCATATAGACCGAACGCTATGATTTTGGCAAATACTTCCACTGTGTAGACAACATTCACTACGACAAGAACCCAGTCAGCCCAGTTGTAACCAGAGGAGGAATAGCCACCAAATCGCAGAGGATTCCACTGTCTATAAACCAATAGAGCAACTTGTAAAATGAGTAACAACAATATTGCCCCATTAATTCTTGGGTGGGAGACAATAAGATGACATGCACACCTGACTCTTGAATTCGGGCTGAATATTCGCAAGGATTTTCCAAATAGCACTTGAGTATTGTCATGGACAGGTTTCTGCTGTATGGGATCTAGATATGACAGAGAGTTGAACACGCTGTTAGCGGAAGTCACATCTATCCGATCATCTTCCCTGGTTATGCCCAAACCAGGGACCTTAGGGCTAAGATGCTGAACATTTTCAAATCTTATGGGTGTGGGAGGGACACTAAGGCTAAGCTTAGGGGACTGAGAGTTATCCAGGGGCTGAACTCTGGGATTTTCTCGAGATAAGTTGACAGGCAGGCCAGGTTGAGCGGATGTAGATGGACCACTCGAGTTGGTAGACCAGATATCAGTGCTTTGAATTTTGCCCAAGCCCAGGTTTGCCTTCTTGTAGTCACTTGCCTTGGACGTGCCAGCAATACGATCCAGCAAGCGCCCGAGCATAGCAGAAATTTTTGACGGGGATCCTGTCGTATTTTGCTGCTCTTCATACGGACTTTCGCTTCGCGAAATCGGGCCCTCAAGACCCAGTTCCAAGTCAACACGGTCAGTATGCGAGCTGCTGGTCCTATGCACCGTCGACGAGCTGACACGGAGATTCAATGATCGCGCAGGCATCACCTGTAGCGGAATATTTTCCTGATAGAGCTCCGAGTCGATGGAGTCGGCATCGCTGGCTGTGTAGTGGTCACCGGACCGATTCGCGTCCTCGCGATTTGACTCTATATTCAGAGGAAACCAGTGCCCTTCTTCCTCTCCTGACCCCAAAGCAAAAGCTAAACTCTGCTTAATTGCATCAAAGTCTTCTTGTTCCGCGGCGCGGTCCATATACGAGTCCAAAGTTGGTCTTCGCTTCGAAGCGTGGCTATAACTGGGACGACGCGTATCAGGAGAAAGCCATGTTGTCGGCTGCGCGGGGTCCAGGAAGGGTGATTCGTGCGGCAACGCACTCCGGCCATCGATCGACAGAGGAGCCTGTAAATCAAAGCTGGGTGGGAGTACCAGTACTCTCGAGCGTGTACGCGTCTTCAGCGACCTGCGCGACCTAGAAGCATCCGACGTCCTGAGACCCACACCTGAGCGCGACCCGCCGCTTTTGTCGCCGCTCTCGCCATAACTGCCAAAGCTCTCATTAAACACAGCGTCACGGCCCTCCTTCAGGGACATCATAGGAGAGGGATGCTGCTGTTCGCCAGGATTTGACAAAACCAGCCATCTGTTTAACGACAAGGGATCATTATCTGACACAGGCAGATAATCGTTTGTGGGTGATAGCCGTCGGAACTCGCCCGACAGGGTATGGGCAGCACCTGCGCCCATAGATCCTGGCCTAGACATGCTGAATTCAACCTCGGAGTCACCAACTTATAGCCCTTGTGGATCCAGCTTTTCTCCAGCTTATTGGAAGAGGCCTTCTACCAGCGTAGAATGCGTAACAGCCTCGGACTAGACGTACTATAAAGACCGATGCCTTACTGAATGTAAAGGCCTAGTGCCACCTATGGGGACGTGCCTGAAAATACAATCACGTGACGGAGCATAGTCCACGGAATGACCGTCGGAGGAGGCGCAGGGACCCCCCAAGAGGCAGGGCGATGGGCGCCCACGGCGGGAGACGGCCACAGCGAGAGACGGCCACAGCGAGGACTACGAGAGACTGCTACGACGTCGGACAGCGCTTGTAGCCGTGTAGCAAAGCCGCGTGACATCGCCAGGAAGCCTAGCAAATTATTGCGAGAACGTCCCAAGACAGAAAACGCAGCCGATAAAGACCCCTGCAATTTCGCAACAAGGACATGCCAAGAACGATGCGCGAGCGGTAGCCGTTTGAAGCGAGGAGCTGATTGTCAGAGCTTAGATCATTCGACGACACTCTTGTTGTGCCTCGCATAAATTTATTCTGTCGCCTACTGTATCTCCGCGACCCCTTTTCTCCAGCTTGTGCTCCACCCACCATTCATGACCCCTTCTTTTACCAGTAACCGATCATCTATCCTCCTCTAACTTTTCCCTTCTGCAATTCTTTCCTTTCTTTCTTCTTTAATTCTTTCCCCTCTACTTCTTTCCCCTCTACTTCTTTTCCCTCTACTTCTTTCCCCTCTACTTCTTTTCCTACTCTACTTCCTACTTTCGAACCAAACTACTTGCATTACTCACACTCCCGTCTATTTAGCCGCTCCGTGTGTTTCCTGCTTCTCACGCTCCATTGGGATCAAACGTTCACGTAATTAGCCTGCTAGCCTTCGCCTCTAGTCTTCTACTCTCCTGTCTCTAGAGATCCCGATTTACAAGGTTCAACCTGTGACCTCAAAGAACCTTGCTCGAAAATCTAGTCTCAGTTGGCTAGGAGTGCATGCCAGTCATCTATACCAGTCACCGGTAGCCAGTCATCGAGAATAGACATACAACCTGCCAATGATGAGCCAATGAACGAATGAACGAGTTATGGATCAGTCACTTGGTCTATCAGGCAATCATCAATTAGACATTTTGTTGTACATCGAAAACCAAAATTTGAGAATTTTTCAATAACCAACGCTATACGATGACGGTATTGAGGAAGATTCCTACCCAGGAACGACTCAACCAAGTCAAGCAGCTCAGCGCTGCGGTGTTTGGACACGCATGGAACCCCAACTGCGTGCGTAACGGTTCAAAGGTATTGCGTGCGCCCTTGAAGGGTCCCGAGGTGCTTGGGTACTATGGGCACAATGACTCCATGCCTACATTCAAGGACTTTCAAAAGTGGTTCCCTGAGTTGGGCTTGACAGACCCGAAGGAGGCTTATAGATTGAGCATGGTGCGGGATAGGAAGAAGAGAAACAAGGGGGCGCCAAAGAAGAAGCTGGAGTAACTGTACATAGTAATAATACAAGATTGACAATAAACACGCGGCACGCCAGCGTGAGCTACTGGATGCAAGGGTGCTTGGAATACCGGTGCCTAGCACTGATTGTGGATAGGTTGGATAGGTGGATAGGTTGGATCGGCCGGGTGCCTACCTCTTTTTGCGCTGAAAGGTGTCTGTAACCTCCACGCTAGTGTTGAGTGAGGCATGCGTGCGTTTTTGGGTTTCGACGGGAACGGCAAGGGCGGTATCGTCTGTGTGAACAACGACCATGTCGTTTCCGCGGATATGTACCGAGTGGATGCTGCGCGTGCCGCGCACGCTGTACGCTACCCGTGGGGCGCGCGCGCCAAAGCTGTAGACCGCGACATGGCGGGCGGTGTGCCACACAAGCCCTTCGCGACCACGTAACTCAAAGAAGGAGCACAGCCCGACACGTGAAGCGGTGCTGAGGGACGCGAGGACTGCGTACGAAACCTCTTCCCGGTCCACGAGTACCTGAACTAGCACCACCGCGCGCGGAAACACCAAGCACACTCGCGAGCCGCCGCAGCTAATGCTCTTGAGCCTATTGGCGCTAGGCGAGCGGCTCCACCAGGCCGCGGGGGTCTGCGAGCGGTGGTAGTTTGCACCGTGCACGCCGTCACGCTGCAGCCACGACGGCGCGTCCATCTTTGCTAGGGCCACTGTAAAGCTGCTCGACACCCGCACAAGAGCGAGAGACGCCACCGTCACGCTGAGCTTGTTCCCAGCGACACTCGCCACAACAATGTGGCGCGGCGAGAGCCACGCCGATTTGTGACCGGTGGCCCCCACCAGTGAACCCCCCGCAAACACCGTATCACGCTGCACGCTGAGAAGCGGCCGGCACTGCGGAACCTCGCTCCGGCTCCGCGGCTCGAGCATGCCCAACACCACCAAGTCGTAGCCGCAAACGTGGTTGTGCGCCGAAAACACGCTGAGCCAGCTTCCGTGCGGCGACCACTGCACCTCTGGCGCCGCGAGGTACACCGTGTGGAGCCGCTGCCGGTGCACAAGCACACTAGTAGCACCCAAATTCGCAAAGTGGTGGAGCACTGGCGCCGCATTGTACTCGGGCGCGTGCACAAGCACGCTCCACACAGAACCGTCGCTCCGCACCGCAAGCCGCCCCACCACCGGCTTGTCGAGCGTCAAAAGCACACGCACACACTCGAGCGAGTACACACGGAGCCGGAGCAAGTGCTTGGTAAACACAGCGAGCTGCGTGCAGCCGTACCCGCCGCCGCCCCCACCGTCCGCCGCCGGAATCCACTCAAACCGCAGAATACCCTCTGACCGCGGCTGCTGCACCATCACCGGCTCCGCGCCCGCGCCCGAGCCCCCATCCGCCAGCACGTCGTACACCAATAGCACCGCGTGCGAGTCCACCACCACCCCAAGCTTGGTGGCACCCTCACGCGTCGGCTCCCACTGCAACTGCGATACCGCCACCGTCGAAGCGCCAACAGCGCGGTTAAGCGCGTACTCCCGCACCGCCGCGCCCGTCGCAAGCTCCAGCACCACCACCGTCGCCCGCCCGCCCGCCGCGGCCATCGCCGCCAGGTACGTGCCACAGGGCGAGAGCTCCAACATGGGGACAAAAACAAACGATGTGCAAGAAAAGCAGCAATGGCAACCAGCAAGACAGCGCGCCGCAAAACGGGCAAAGCAAAGACGCCGGAGCCACGTGAGCCGCAGCCGCAGCCGCGCGCGCTCTGGCTGAGCGAAAACCGGCTCGGGCGGATGGTGCAGCTGGCGGTGGCGAGCGAGACGACGTTTGAGGAGGATGACGGGTTTGTGTACAAGCGCAGCCAGGACACGCGACACGCGACGCCGATTGAGCGCTTGAACGAGCAGGTTGCGTTGATGGAGCGGGACGAGGGGGAGAAGGGAGGGAAGGAGAAGGAAGAGGCTGTGAAGAAGAGTAAGGCTGCGAAGGGAGCTGTGAAGGGAGCTGTGAAGGGAGCTGTGAGGAAGGGAGATGGCCAGGCAAAGGTGGGTGGCGTCACCAGCGTCAAACGTGCCAAAACCAAAGGAAAGGGCGAGACACGTCTGTATCCCATATTTGGCCGGTCAGAACGTGTGATCCTTTCAGACACGCTGACGAAGAAGGACACGGATATCAACACAGACATCAACACAGACATCAACACAAGTACAAACATCAACACAAGTACAAACACCAACACTGACACTGACAGAGAACAGTCCGACACCAATGACACCAAACGGAACGTCTCCACGCGAGCGCAGCGCCGTTCCTCGTACTACTCGCGCGGAAAGCGTGTTCTGTCGCTCGGAAACGGTTTCATTGCTGAGCCCCACCCCGACGTGTCGCCGCGCGACTACTACAAGCTCCTCGACACCTCCGCCCCAGAGCCGGACCGCATGCGCCAGCTCTTAGTGTGGTGCTGCAAGAAGCGGATGGAGCAGGACGAGTCCGGCCGCCAGAGCGAGCGCGGCCTCGACCAGACGGCGGCCAACATTGCAAAGGTGGTCAAGGAGGAGCTTGTGCAGGACTTGGTGCACAAGCGGGTCGCCACCAGCTGGTACAGCGCCGGAAAAACGGAGGCGGAAGAATCCGACAGCGGGGCGTCGGTGACGGTTCCGAACCCCCTCAATGCCGCTAACGCGGCCAGCATTGCGGAGTACACCCGGAAACTTGCACTCGTGCGTGCTGCACAGCAGGACTGGCGTGACGCGTACCGCCGAGCGGTTCTGCCTGCGCGCGCAATGCGCGCACGCCTCCTCGCATCCGCCAAGGCCGTGAAAGACGATGCCGCTACTGTTTACTCCGAGAAGCATTATCCAGGGGTCGCCAACGCTGCGCTCTTGGGCCAGGTTCGCTCAGCGTGCGTAGAGGCGGGCGCGAGGGCTCGCGCGAGCGCCGAGAGCGCGGTAGACCGGCTCGTGCACGCGGCACACCGCATGGGCAACGCTCTGGACGCGGTGGGACGGGCGCTGGGGCGGGCTGTGCGTCGCCGTGTTGGGCGCGCGGTAACCGCCTACGTTGCTCGCCATGCCCGCCAAGACACCCGCCAGATTTTGCGGGGCATTTCCCGCACCGCAATAGGAGAATGATGGGGGATGTATTATTTGGTGGACTTGTGCTGATTGTGGAGGTCCAAGGCACATGAGAAATAGTCGATTGTGCGGCCCAATGGAGTTGTTCCAAGCGAGGTTTGCACATTGGAGGGGAATCGTGAGCACAAACGAGAGGCTTGGCCGATGCGGAGTCACTGCTGGAGACGGAGAGCACGTACGTGGTCCACGTACCTGGTGACTATCCCCCAACTGGGACCACGTACCTGGTGACTATCCCCCAACCGGGACCACGTACCTGGTGACTATCCCCCAACCGGGACCACGTAACTGGTGACTATCCCCCACGCACCGGGACCACGTACCTGGTCACACCGTCTCTGCATCCCAGAATACGAGGCCAGTCACTTTTCATTACCCGATTACGATGCGCTACGCCGGTGATTGGATCGAGAATCGGCCTCTAAAGCCTATTGGTGAAACAAGGCGCGATCCGACATCATCGGAGCAGGCACAGAGTCTGTGGGGGACTCCAGGGTGCCGGCTGCATTAGATAGGGGTGTGGGGTAACGGTCGAGGATGTTGGGTGGCCCCTTTTGAGCTGGCGGCCGGATTATTGGGCGGCTTTTAGCTGCTGGCCGGATTATCGGGCGCTGACGACACGCATTGGGCAGCGGGCATTGGGCAGCGGGCATGCACCCCGCGCTTGCTGGCCCAGGAACGCGCACGAGACGTTGCTGACCGGGGAAATTGCTGCGGCGAGCGGTGCAGGCGCGCACAATGGGCGAGATGACAAAATAGTCTGCCGTGCATTTGACGGTGCTGCACACGCAGGTCAAACCGGAACAAGTGCATGTTTGGGTTTTGACGATCGGAAAAACAGTGTGGGGCGTCCCCGCGTAGGCCAGAGTATAAGTTGGTGGCCTGTGCTTGGTATAGAGGGCAGACAGCACTCGAGTATGAAGGCGACAGCATTAGCATCGTTGTTTTCGGCCGCGGTAGGCGTTCAGGCGTTAGCCGCGCCGTTTCAGGACTATGCTCAGTTGAGCGAGTTAGTAGCACTGGCGGAGAACCGTGCTATTTTTTCGCAGCTCAAGTACTCTGACCAGGCGTTTTGGGACGATGGGCGCGACGCGGTGGGTACCACCGAGTTTGTGCGGTACAACCTGTTCCCCCGCCAGCCGTACGTGGCGAACGGGTACATTGGAAGTCGTATCCCGGCGGTTGGGCACGGATTCGCGTACGACACATTGCCGCCCGACGATGCGGGCACCGGCGCGGTGCCGCTGGACCTCGGGAACGGCTGGCCATTGTTCAATAAGCGCTACGCGGGCGCCTTTGTTGCAGGGTTTTTCGATGTTCAAAAGAACACCACGGGCACCAATTTTCCCGAGTTGTTGGACAATGGGTATGAGAGCGTCATTGCGGCGGTGCCGCAGTGGACGCATCTCGCGTTGAATGCCACTGTGAATGGCTCGACCTATAGCTGGGCGCCGTTGCTTAACTACACGGCCGATGTGGGGTCGGTCGCAAACTATTCGCAGACGCTTCTGCTTCGTGACGGAATAGTCACTACTGAGTTTGTATGGTTGGACACCTTGCGCGTGCGCTACAGGGTGATTGCGCACCGTCTGGTGGAGACGTTGGGCGTGGTGCGGCTCGAGGTGGAGAACTTTGGGCAGAGCGCGGTGCCGTTGGCGATTGAGAACAAGTTGGACTTTAAGTCGGCGCAGCGCTGCAACTATGTCGCGTCTGGCGCCGATAACTCGAGCGTACACATGACCTTTCAGCCTGAAGGGGTGAACGCGGTCTATGGCTCCATTTATGCAAGCGTGTACGGGCCCAAGTGGGCGAATGCAACCTCGCAAGAGACCAATTCGTCTGCCGCTGTGTGGCTCTCGCAATCGCTTCCTGCTGGCGCACGCACTAGCGCGACCAAGCAGGTTGGTATCGTTACTACTGACTTGGACCCCGTGGCGTACGCTAAGCAGGAGCAGGTTGAGGCTGCTGCCAAGGCTGTGGTGGACACCTCGGTTGAGTTTGGCGACATTTTGGAGCTGCACCAACTTGCTTGGGCCGAGACCTTGGACGCTACTACCGCCGTGACTTTCCCCGACGACAAGATGCTCACCATGACGTCTCGCGCGTCCATCTTTCACTTGGCTGCAAACACGCGCTCACAGGCGAGCGGAGTCACTGCCGCTGTGTCTGTCGGAGGTTTGAGTTCGGACTCGTACGCGGGCTTGGTATTTTGGGACATGGACTTGTGGATGCTCAGCGGCTTGTTGCCCTTTGTGCCTGACCACGCGCGTAGCATGGTCAGCTACAGATCCTTCACGCACGAACAGGCCAAGCGCAACTTGAAGCCTGGACACTCGGGCGCCATTTACTCGTGGACCAGTGGCCGTTATGGAAACTGCACAGGTACCGGACCTTGCTACGACTACGAGTACCACATCAACATGGCTGTCGCCCACGCTGCTTGGCAGGTTTACCTTTCAGGCGCTGGCGATGAGGCATACCTCGAGGAAGTCGCTCTTCCCCTTATGAATGACGCAGCCACCTTTTTCGCCTCCTCCTATGTCGAGTACAACCTGACTCTCCAGGCTTACGACGCACACAACATGACCGATCCCGATGAATATGCCAACCACATTGACAACGGTGCTTACACCAATGCGGGTATCTCATTAGTAACCAAGTGGGCCATTTTGATTAACCAGCACTTGAACCGCACTGAGCCCCTTGTTGACTCTTATAAGAATATTACAGGAAACATGCATTTGCCATCTGACCAGGGAATTACCTTGGAGTACACCGGAATGAACTCGTCGGTGGCAGTCAAGCAAGCCGATGTGATCTTGTTGACGTACCCGCTTGAGAATGAGGGAATCACGACTGAGGAAGCTATTGCCAACCTCAAGTTTTACGCTTCCAAGCAGGTCAACTACGGCCCCGCAATGACATACCCCATGTTTTCCATTGTAGCTTCCACTTTGGCTACTTCAGGTTGCTCATCGCAATCATACTTGCACAAGGCTGTGACACCATTCTTGAGAGGCCCATTTGCTCAATTTTCAGAACAAAATAACGACAACTTTGGAACAAATGGTGGAACCAATCCCGCATTTCCGTTTATGACCGCCCACGGTGGCTACTTGCAATCAGTTATGCAGGGATTGACCGGTATGCGCTATGACTTTGAGTTAAATGAGGCTAACCAGATTAGCCGTGTTCTCAAATTTGACCCTGTTGGCTTGCCTTGCTTGCCCAATGGTGTATTCTTTGACGGTGTTAAGTTTAACAACCACACTCTTTCGTTGCGCATAACAGAAACTAAATTCATTATCAGCAACCACGGACCTATCTCCGCGGCTGCTAACAACACCGAGGTCAAGATTAAGTTAGGCGAAAGAAACCCTCTGGGTGCCACCACTTTTATCTTAGAAGACGGCGAGACTAGAGAATTCCCTCTTTATTTCCCCGAGCCAGCATTTGAGTCGAGTATCTCAGAGTGTGGCTTGGCAACCTTTACAAATATCACCGAGGGTGCATATGGAGACCTCCCTATCCTGGTAAACGATGGTGACAACACTACTCACTGGCAGGCTCACTACAACAATTCGGCAGCTAAGATTCTCGTTGACTTGCACCAGCCTAGAAATCTCTCTAGCGGTGTATTGATTTGGGGAGACAAGCCTCCTACGTCCTGGTCGTTACTGGTCTACAATGGTAGTGACATCAGGTCAAGCACCGACTTTTTGAAGAAGGTAGACTTCAACTCCAGCACTCAGACAACCACTCCCAAGAAGTACAAACAGGAACAGGTTTTCAAATCTATTATCAACGAAAGTGTTGACGTCTCGGAACCGTTTGATATGACAGAGTTCCTAAAGCTTCAAGCTCCCGACAAGCACAATCTGACGACATTTTCATGGACCACGCCCGTGAGTGCCAGGTTCGTGTTGCTTGAATTTGAAGGTATCCATAACACTGCACCAATCGAAAACGACATTGGTGGAGCCAAGCTTTACGAAGCAGTATTTTACGAATCCAAATAGTTTAGTATTCTATTCATCTTGAGCCAGCTTCTTGAGATTTTCAAAAAAAAATGTATTTAGTGCTAAAAATGTAACTCTCAAGACAATTGATGGATTACAGCCATGCCATAATTGGTAGGATACAGCAAGCGTACAAACCCCCTGAAAAGTTACTCGATTGACAGCGCCTATTAGGGAGTGCTCATCTGTAGAACATCTTT
Organism: [Candida] anutae; assembly: GCA_030566955.1. NCBI lineage: Eukaryota > Fungi > Ascomycota > Pichiomycetes > Serinales > Debaryomycetaceae > [Candida] anutae. The sequence goes on along the minus strand of JAKUBP010000044.1, from coordinate 59,725 downwards.
AACTAAATCATATATAGGTAGTATTTTCACGTGTCTTAATACATGGCCTCAGCCATAGTGATAAGACGTTCGACTCCTCTATGCCACGTCCCGAGTTCCTCACTAAACGCGGAAGTCAAGTGAGTGTTCTCAGCCTTTGTCGTTTCGTAGTCCTTTGCCTCCAAAGATGAGCTGATTTTAATCAATGAATCAATTGCACCGCGGGACACTAAATCTTGGTTGTTCAAGTGATCAAACAAAATATTAAGCCTGATCTCCATGTCTTTCGCATGCTTTGCGTACTTCTCAGGAATACTAGGCTTAATTACTTCCAATACTTTGCTCAACGAGTGAAAGACTGGCAAAGCTGCTTCCGGAATGTGAGACCTATCTCCTTCAGGGTACTTCGGAGTTTCAGGTTCGGCTGTCGGTGCGGGAGCGGCCTGAGGCGGCGCAGCACTAGTACGTGGACCACCTGAAGGTGGCGGTGGTGGTGCATTACCAGCACGTGGACCACCTGGAGGTGGTGGAGCAACAGCCAGTGCCTGTGTATAGTTGTAACTACCGTAAGATACCTGTCTAGCGGGAGAAGTAAACTTGGAAGGAGGCAATACGCTCGAGGCACTGGGGGGATTCAAGTCCACAGGTGGGCCACTTGGAGGAACCACAGCATATGGGTTTTTGGGGATAGGCGGTGTTGGTGCATGGGCAACAACAGGTGAAAAATTTTGTCCTGGCAACGGGGGAGGAGCATATGTAGTCTTCTGTGTGACGATCGCGCTAGGTGCATACGGGTTCTTCTTTGGAGTGGGTGCTGCCAAAGGTGGAACTGTGACACCCAAGCCCATTGCTGCGGAGGAACCTATATTGTGACCTTGAGTAGCTTCGACGGAAGGTGGTGGCATATAACGACTGTTCGATACAACAGGCGTCGTAGGAACAGCTTGCTTAGGCGTAACAGGCTTAGCCGAATTAGCGGACACAGACCGGCTAGTTGGCGGTTTTGGTCCTGGCGCAGGGCGGCTTGCCGTACTTGGACCATTCGACTGCGAATTCTGATTACCTGAATACTGAGGAGTAGGCGAAACAGAAGCAGTAACAGCAGACGGAGCAGCACGACGAGGTGCTGTCTTCGGCTTGAAGGTTGATGGCAAGTCATTCCACCCATTATCGTTTTGATAGATAGTCTTCAATGGGTTAGATTCAGAACCAATTGCTGCAGCGATAGTAGTGCTTGGTGCTGGAGGTGCAATAATTGGGTTTGACGGGGCCGCAATGGACAGGGGAGCATAAGGGTTACTCTTTGCCCTTACATATGGGTTGTGTGCATTCGATGGCACCGCACTAGGCTGTTGAGAAATAGCTGAAGGGTACTGTTGAATAGGAACAGCAGCAGGTACAGCAGTAGGGGTACTAGCAACTGGCGTATAAATCGACTTTGAAGGTTGAATAACAGAAGGCGCCGGGTTAAAGGATGCAGAACCATTTGACCTAGAATACGCGTTGCTTTTTGAAGCGCCTTTAGCCAGGACAGTCTGTTTAGCGACAACAGGAGCCACCTTGTTTGAAGCCTTGTTGATACGTTCTTTTTCTGATCCTGCAAACGCACTTGGTAAAATCTGCAAAAACTTCTCAGCCAATTCGAATTCTCCGACACCGGCGACCATGTTAACATACTCCAAAATCGCCTTTGAAACGGAATCAACCGACGGTCCCGTCAATTCACCCAGGGCTTTTGTGATTGATCTGTATGCAGCAATCTTCTGCACAAAGTTTGTCAACGAAACAAGTCTGGCCTCTGTAGGAGACGAAATTTCAGAATCTTTATTAGACTTCAACAAGGTAGATTCGTATTCTGGCAAATCCTTAAGCCAGATCCCAGCAATCTTGTCCAACGCATTTCCAGCCAAATAAAACTTCATCGCAATATCTCTCTGCTCCTTCGATTCATTCACAGCTAAAATACGATCACCGAGCTCAGTAACTTTGGAGTCAAAGTCGTTAGCATCTTTTGAGAAAGAGACAATACACAAGGCGATTTCCTTCCAGTTAGAGACATTAGCATTTGATACAATGTCAGACACATTCTTTGAAGAGGCATTGTAGAGGATTCTGGAAATTTTATCTGACTTCAGCTTTTCAAAGTAATGCTTCTTAACCTTCGACTTCGATTCTTCAGATGCGTCCAAAGCTAAAATCAACGCTTCTGTCAACTTGTCTTGCTCTAAGCATACAGCAATGGCATCTTCGGTCTTATTGCTCAAAAGCAAGTTAATCAACTTTTTGCTTGAATCAGATTCATTTTTAGCAATGAGTTGAAAGTCTCCCAGAGGTACAAATACGGACAGCGATACCGGTGCAACAGATCCATTACCTAAGTTGTCAAAGAAGTGGTCATCGTCCGTGTCGGCTAGAGATGGAATATCCACATCCGACTTCTCCACTTTAGAAAAAGCTTTTTTAAGTTCTTCAATCTCCGCATTCAAGAGGTCTTTTTTATTGGCTGATTCTGATAAGGATTTCAACAAAGTCCAATCTGCCTTGTCGCTTTCGGAGACAAATTCACCATCGAGTCTGGAGGTCACTAACGGCAAAAAGTCATTTGACAGCATTGCCTCTAAAAATTTAGGAGTAGCCGCAGGTGATTTCCCCGACAAAAATTTGTTTACCGTCACGACGGATTTTCCGTTTTGATCCTTAACAACCAGAACCAATTTTGACCCAAATCCAAAACTCACTGAGCATGGACGTTTGCGCCATTCAGGGGCTTGATGGATATCGAAAATAGGCTGCTGTGTCTCCTTTGTAGAAATTTCGCTCCAAAAGACCAGATCATCATCAGCGGCTACTTTAGCAGACACAGGAGGGCTTGTGTCCTGGAGAGACTGAACAATAATTTTTCCATCGAACGATGCAGTCGCAAAAATATCAGGGGCGACCGGTGCAAAACTTGTCTTGAAAGCCCAGTTGGCTGTTGTAGGATAAGAGCCCAACTTTTGGCCCTTCGTAGGATTCCACAACATCGTTACATTGTCCTTTCCACTAGAAATCAACAACCCGGGGTCTTGCTTACACCAGTCTAAGGATAATACACCCTTTGTGTGACCTTCTAAGATGTGCTCGGGGGCGTTTGCATTACGCAAGTCCCAAACCAAAATCAAGGGACAAGAGTCACTATCACACGCAGTAATCAACTTTGTTGATTCTGTTGGGTGCCAGGCAACGTAAGAGAAAGTTGCTTTGCCACTGTGGCCAGTGTATGATAACTGCAACACTTCTTTCTTAGCTTTCAAGTCCCAAATAGAAATGTATCCATTGTTAGCAGTATTGGCAAAAATGTTGCTGAGTGAGTTATTCCACGCAACACAGGTGACCTGGTCAATAGGGCTTTTCGCCTGACCAGGAGACACAGGGTCTTTCAATTCCTTTGTGTCCCAAATAAAGATCTGTCCGTCAGCACCACCAGATACCAAAATGTGATTTTGGAATGGATTGAACAGTATAGACTTCACTGATCTGGTGTGCTTATCGGACAGGTATACCAAAGCTTTTGTAAGATCCTTCGCTTCTATCAAGACCTTAGCATCCCAGAATTCGATGGTGCCATTCTCAAACGCTCCAGCAATTAATCCTCTAGGCCGACCTTCAAATGGCTTCGACCATGCCAAGGCATTGAAACGATATTCAACAGGAGCCGAGAAGAGAGGCTCATTATTTTTGGTTGGTGAGAAGATGTCCCAGATTTCCAAAGCCGAGGATGAATCAAAGTTGACGTCAACAGCACCTGCAACAGCACCGGTTACTAACAACGGCAAGCTGTCATAACTCCAACAGAACGTTGACGTCCGTGGAATTTCACTGATCTTCATAGCTTATCGTTTATGATGTTACCAATTGATCTGCTTGTACAAAAGCTCAATGCAAGTAGTAGCTGACTTGAAAAATTGACCAATGATCTGTGATCAATCTTCTCCTACCAGATGAAAGCTACTCAAAGGCCTCTGTACTAATTTCTAGCGTTCAGCACCAAGGAGTATATGTACCAACACTGGTAAATAGTGCGTGGTTACTGGGTTTGCTTTCCTACCGCGTTGTACACGCCCACTTTTCTTGCCAGCACATCAACAACTTCCCGAAACAAGTTACACGTGACTTGTTAAAATTGCAGTTTACACGTGTAGAGGAACGGGCAAAGCGAGTGAAAACAATTCAGTTTCTACGTAAAGATTAGTAAATTACAAAGAAACTAAAGAATCTTTGAACAGGTTCATTGGTGCCAAAAGAAGAAGCTCGCTGGAGAGCTGATTGAGAGCTGAATGAAGAGCTCTAACAATTAAGCATATTTACAGGTTAAATGTTTTGCAATTTGAAAGGTTTGCAAAAGGACGTTGCGAGGCTCGTGTGGTGTGACCGCTTACTCCGAAAATCGCATACAAAGGACATACGGAGCTTAAGTGGCACATTAACATAGAAAGTGAGATGATATGCTGGATATAGAGAGCAGTTTAGAAGAGACATTGATGGAGAGCCATCTTTCTCATCCAATATACTCCAGCAGAGTGGATGTCTTGAAGCGGCACGACACCATCGCTAAGATAATAGGAGTAGATAAGGACGATTGGGCCGTATACTATGTGTGTCAAACATTGGTATGTTTGTGCGATCCTTTCACTCAACCAGAGGAGAATGAACGATTTGTTTTGAGCATTGATTACATAGCAGATTTGCTAATAGCTGTGACCTACTCCAACCTTCTCGACGTGCAGGGCGAGGAGTTTAAAACTCGAAGCGAAGACGGTGGATACACTGTAGAGACGGAGTCACTTATGTTCGAGATCTCGACACATTTTTTTGCCCTCTTGCGATGCATCCACGAGATCCTAAATGCGAATGATGAGCTAAAGCTAAGATACGTCGAAAACGACGAGGAACATTATTTGGAGAATCTTTCTCAGTGGACGCCAAATGTGCCGCTTGATAATCAAAATGATGTGTTTAACTTAAAGATGGTATATTCAATGGCATGTGTCTTGATTGTAGGGATCTACAAGCTATTCAAGCCTCCTTCAATGGAAGATGGTCACACAGATACACCAGATTACAACCTTGCATTAAACCCATACTTGTACTATTTCCTAAAGCTATGGAAATGTCACACTAATATAATCTTGCTTGGATTGGAGATCGATCGACGTATTGAGGAAAATATTCAGACAAAGCCAGACGCAGAAAAAACGCCACATGAAGTTATGGAAACACTAAAAGGCTCTAGCGCCATTCGTTATGTCTTGTCCTGGGTGATGAGCCAAAATCCTTCCCTGTTGTGCGAGCAGCGAACAGAAAAATCAGAGGATGAATACGCAGAACAACTCCAATTACCAGAACTGGGAATCAACGACGATGGCGGGTTTCCCATGGGGTATGGACGAGAATATGCAGACTACGATATAAAGAAGGAAACACTGTTGGTATTTCTTCAGCCGATGTTGAGGAAAAAGATTAATGGTGGGGCCCTTCTGATCGATATGAGATTAGTTGTAACTGTCTTGTTGATTGTAAATTCGGGAATATCTTACTCCGTAGGTCAGCATGAAAAACCCACTGGGCCGTCTAAAAAGGCGGCCGAGGCCGGGAGGAGGCTAAACCAATCTGACCACATGGCAGAATTGGGCGATATCTTGATGGATTTGGAGTATGACGATAGGTTCGACGAAGACATTAGGTACGTCTTTGAATACGAGTATCATGACTATGACAATGAATCTGACGAGGATGCATGGCAAGATCAAATTATTCCCGAGGAGGGGGGCGAGGATGACTCATTAGGTCATAACAGAGAGGATAGGCAACGCAAAAATTCTCAATCTGTTGTTTTACAAGACAGAGATTCGCCGAGTAAAAAACTGCCGAAAGACTCGAAAGTTGTAGCTCCTTCAAAGAGATTCGCTTCAAGGACGAAAGAATCTGCAATCGAGTTTGACGAACTGGGCCGAGACTGGCGAGATATCCCGAGGAAAGAAAACCTGAATTACAGTGAATGGTTTTTGAAAACTAGGACAAAGTACAAGAACTCTGAGCAACAGCTGGACTCAGATGATTTTTTCAACTCATGGACGCAGTTGCGATTTGCTTTAGAAGTTTTGAGATCCGAATCAATCGAAGGCAATGCAGATGCCGAAGTACGACTTGGACAAGTTGTAATCAATACAATTGCAATGGCTATAAAAGACGAAGAAGATGGTGAAGAAGATGGCATATCCCCGGATGACATTTTTGATTATTTATTTGCAGCAGCGCCTGAAAATTTACCACTGGAGACCCTTGAAAACAACAGAATGCTCTTGCCTACGCTAGAGATTTTAAACTTTGAGCTATTACTTCACAATAACACATTTCTTGCAAGATGCATTTTCGACGAAATGTTAATGTGCAAAGGCTACAGAAGAGTTCTTATTTGGGTGTTAACTCACTATATTCACTTGTCGGCGCTATTAATTGACTACGTTTTTGAGTTATTAGCAGGTCTAAGAGGCGGAGAACAGAAAGCAGTACCGTACCGCTTCACGAGAAAAGGCGAAAAGTTAGTACTCAGCGAGGTTGAGCAACTGATGTTACTTCATGAGTTTCTTGTGAGTAGTAGTGAGTATTTGTCTGCGATAGATGGTGTGCAGGTTGCGGATGGTCAAATGGTTTACTTAGCAGACTCCATCGCGCGGAAGAATGTGATGTTACTCTGTCTCATGATAGAACGCCTCGACAGTCTTGGAATTATTGATTTAAAAGTTACCACAACGCCAGATGATACCGACGCAATTTTTGACTATACACAGACATTGCAAGCACTCTTAATAAACTGGGTGGGCAAGGTATCCGAAGCACGACTGTTATTCATCAAGCTTAAGCAGGCAAGCCAGTTAGATTCAGAGATTCTACCATCGGAAGAATTGAATAAGATATCCGAAGCAGGAGAAGATACAAAGCTTCCAGCAAGCGAGTCGATGAATCCGTCTGCCCAGTTGCTGTTGACTTTCTCCCGTTCTGATCAGCAAAAATTAATGCATCGTTTTTCGCACATGTCACTTTCGGAGATTTATGCAGATCTCGAACTGAATAAGGCAGATGCAGCCATTATCGAGGGCTACGTCACAAGAATTGATTTCCACCTTAAGAAAGTCTTGAATATAGAACCAGAAGATGTGCAGTCAGAGGTTGAAATTCCGGGAGATTACTTATCAATTTTGCAAGAGGATTTTGCTCTATTCATCTCAGAGTTCAATACTATTTGTAAGATTTGGTACGTGGCAGATACATTGTTTGAGAAGATTAAGAAGATTGTCGCCCCTGTAGTAGGCAGCTTGGATGGTGTCGAGGAAACGACAGAGGTGGATGCCGAGAAGGGCCGCAACACGGATGCTGGAACAGAGGGTACAGTACAGATCCAACCATCGTCCAAGAGCGGCAAGAAGAAGAAGAAAAGTAAGAAGAAGAAGAAGTAATCAAACGAGGTAAATAGAGTAATATTCAGTAACTGGTGAGGAGGGATCAGAAACCTTATTAGTAAGCCCAGTACATTTTATACCCTGCGTAATTATGGGCAGCAATGGCGAAAATCAACGCCGCTAACCTCCAACCCCAGAACCAAAACCCCTCGTTCCGTTATGTTTTCTCCACAATTTCGCACTTCCGTCGTTAAATCAATTAACTACTTACCTAGAAGAATGGCATCCAATATTGTTCCTGTAAGTTAATATGCGGAGTAACCTCACTCATCGATTTGCTTGCTGGGAAACTCGTTTCCCCCCTATCTGATAGCTCAATTACTAACCACCTAGGTTCAAACCGCCAATGCGCCACCCCCCGCCGCGTCCTACTCGCAGGCAATCAAGGTCAATGGTATGTATCTACACCAGTGAGATTGAACTACTCAAAAGAGTTCTCCTCCAGAATTGCCTACTAACTAATGCAGGCTTTATCTATGTCTCGGGCCAGATTCCTTACACGCCCGACAACAAGCCCTTGTCAAGCAACCCAACTATAGCTGAGCAAGCGGAACAAGTTATTCAGAATGTGCGCCACATTTTGGAGGCCTCCAATTCATCCTTGAACCACATCGTCAAGGCCAACATCTTCTTGACTGACATGCCGACTCAGTTTGCTGAATTCAATGGGGTTTACGGCAAGTACTTCAACGACCACAAACCCGCGAGATCTTGTGTCGCTGTCAAGGCATTGCCCTTAGGAGTAGACTTGGAGATGGAAGTCGTAGCTGTTGAAAAGGGTGAAACCAAGTTGTAACTTCGACAGAAATTGTATATCCTTGCGGATTAGTTAGGAGTATAAAGTATAACCCAAGCGCGGTATTTCTAAGCCAATTCCTTATTCATACTGATTTCTATCTACGCAAAGCTCCCTAACAATAATCAGTGTGCCGTTAACCATATCTCACCAAAACCGACTTCGTATCTCTACAAGGGCTAAAGCCCTAAGTAAACGAAGCATTCACGTGACATTAAGAAATCAAACTCCATCTGCAGGATTTTATTTCGAAAAATTGTCGCATCGCCAGCGTCTGGAAAATTTTGTCCAAGGAGGCCATAGACAAAAGGACTCTTTTACCTTTGGAATAATAGCATCCTAATCATCTTCAAAAATGGCTGACCGTGTTACCTACAGAAGAAGAAACCCATGTATGTTTAGCGTCTATGAATGAAGTACGCAGTGAGAATGAGAGAGGGATGGTTTAAGCGTTGAACACTGATGGGTTGTGACAAGAGCAGACGTTGGGGTTCGAGAAGAGAAGTCTTTTAGTATATCTAAAGAAGTCTCGTTTGAACTAGGACCCGAATATGATTGCTTTAATGTCCCTGTCCTAGAGCCCAGTATGCTTCTAGGTTGAACGCGTGAGCGGTGTAATCACACACTGCCCAGACCAAGTCACTACTTTCTGAACTCGCTGTGTGTTAATAGAATGGCATATACTAACAATATTTAGACAACACCAGATCTAACAAGATCAAGGTCGTTAGAACTCCCGGTGGTAAGTTGGTTGCCCAGCACGTCAAGAAGACTGCCACCAGAGTCAAGTGTGGTGACTGCGGTACCGCTTTGTCCGGCATTGCTACCTTGAGACCTAGACAGTACGCCTCGATCTCCAAGACCCACAAGACCGTCCAGAGAGCCTACGGTGGTTCCAGATGTGCTAACTGTGTCAAGGAGAGAATCATCAGAGCCTTTTTGATTGAGGAGCAGAAGATTGTCAAGAGAGTCTTGAAGGAGCAGGAGTCCAAGGAGAAGAAGGCTAGCAAGTCCAAGAAGTAAATTTTCTGATTTATTGCCGGACCCACTGAATGTACATTTTCTTTGTTTAATATAAACACACACGTTTTAAACTAGGCGAATTTGTAGTTTGTACGCAGCTTTTGTTTTCTGTGCTTCTGACGCTTACACCGTTTTAGCAGCCAAAAGGCATTGCTGCAAATCCTTTTTGACTCGACACTTGAGAAAGAACGAGCTTTGACAGGACTTAGAGCGAGCTCGTATTCCATAAGTCATCAGATAGAGTGTTTCTTTGGCTATGAGTAGAGGAAAACATTTCTTACAAGATCTCATTGGTACGTTTAGCCGCCAAACTAGAGTACAAGAAACTAACTTTTACCAGAAACTTCACAGAAGGCAGTGAGAGAATGTGATGAGACAATCAATGACACGGGCACTATCGAAGATGTTATTGCAAAGAGTTACGCTTGTTGCAAGATGCATCCGCAAGAGTTAGATGTAGGCGAAGATTATGGAAATAGTTTGGAGACAATTGGGTGCGATTTGTGGAATATGCCTACAAAGATTGGCGCGCTTTCCAAAGGTTTCACTTTTAAGTATCAGAGTGCTGCAATGAACTTGTTACAGATACACAACAGCCGTTTCCGATCAGTTGAGCTGGACGCGCGACTTTCAAGCTGCCTGATACATCTTTACGCTACAGCGCTAGAAGCAGGACTCTTGGATGCCGCAACTCGCGTAAAAGCTGTCGCTGTAGTCGCGTTGAACCAGATAGAACAGCAAATTGCCAGGTTAAAGGGAAGAAACCCTTTGGTAGCGACCCTAAGTAAGAACAAGTTTAATGTGTTACTCTTGAGCTTGAATCATGCACTACTACAGAAGGACATCGTCCAGGCAGAAAATCATTTTGCTTTGCTAGATTTACGCAATCTTATGAAGCTTGGAGATTTTAATCTTCTTTTTGAGTCTGTCCGCTGTCTATTCAATGCGAGTGTGGAATCATTAAAACTTGCCAAGTATGAGCTTTCAACTAATATTGTGATTGCTGCGATTCAGATCTGCCAGACGTTTGATCAGCGTTATCTGAAAACAGGGAAACCATCAAGTACAATGTTTCAACTTCACCTCATTTGGAGTGAGTATTAAATTTCAGCATTTAACGCGCGAGCGAAACTAACCGATACAGTTAAGTGCATGAAAAAAGTCAATAACCAAAACTCCAAAGAGTATCAAGAGGTGACAAAATACCTTCTTGATAATTTCGGTGAGAGGGTTGAGCCCTATGTTTTTTCTTTTGAAGTTTGCCCGCAAGAAGATGTTAAGAGCCTTTTCGAGAGGCTTACTGAATCGCTTCCCTTAACCAAGAATGTAGATGAGATACTTCGGATCTTGAAAGAACTAGCAACCAGGAACCCAACTGAATCAATATGGTGTATCGAATACCTCTTTAGTAAGTTAGACCCAAAACTAGAGCATGAGATTTTGCAAGTTGTTTTTGCAACCAGGTTTTACGTGAGTCTTGAGGTTATTGATGATTCTGATGCGAAGGTTACGGTAAAGGGTTTACGCATTTTCCTAGCAAAAGTCAAGATAAAGTTGATCAAAAAGTTAGCTTCGCCCGTCCAGTTCAGCATATTAGTTCTCTTGTGGAACAAGGGCGTTAAAATGCTAAGACTTAAAAAGTATACAGATGCAATTACTTGGTTAAACTTGTTCAAGAATAGAACACTAACTGATAATTTGATTAGCGACTTTAAAGATTGGGGAGGAATAGTGTGGTGTATCCAAGATGCCTTTATGATGCTTTCACGTTATAAAGAAGCCGTGGCAGTGACTACTGAAATGGGAAGCTCGACCAAACATGATAAAATGGTACAATATAACGTCTATAAGTGTCATCTAGCCCTCGGAGAAGAAAAAGCGGCTATTAAATGTGCCCTCTCAATCGGAAAGGGAAAGGACACGGAGAGCTTGAATGTATTGGCTAATTGTATTTTGGGACATAAAGAAGAATTGAGTCAAACTACTTTACGTGACTTGGTACTTGGACTAGTGAATATTGTCAAGGAAATACCAGATAGCGAGATCAAAGAACTATACGTACATACCGATATCTCGCTCGTTTTCATGGTTTCAATCGAAGAGGGGATTCTGAAATTGAGGGATGGTAAAGATGAGAAGTATCTGGTATTGCTTTTAGCTGTTTTCCAAAGCGTTATTTCACATACTGAACATTTAAAGAAAGCCAGTGGCACGAAGGATGCAAAATCTGAAAATGATAAAGTTGACATAGAGTACTTGAAACCAGAAACAACAGCATGGCTCTGTCAATGCTCACACGAGTTGGGGTCCATAAGTTTAGTAAACGGTGACGTCAAATTTTGTACAGCATTCTGCAAATTTTCTTTACAATTAAATGACTTGGTTCTTCGACTGAAATTTATACCTGAGATGGGGCTATATAGGTTGAGAACTGAGGTGATAGTTCTTTTGAATAACAGTTCTGGAAGTGATACCGAAATGGATAAGATTTATGCTTCGATTTGCCAGATAGAAAATCGGTTGGATAAGCTTACAGATATTCAAGACATCGAATGGATTTCCTTCAAGCGAGAAGTTAGTTTGATTCGTTTCGAGTATGCATTGAGAGCTGGCGCAGACCCACAAACGTTATTAGATGACTGTCAAAAGTTGGGAAATAATTGCTTTCTTGAATTGTGTGGCTCGTTTGTCGACTTGATCGTTTTATCAGATACGGAAGTAAAACTTGCACTGAATTGTGCAACCTATGTCAGTATTATCGAGAGGTCAGTTGCAAAAAGATGCAATGCAAATCAAATAATGAAGTGGGTTAGACTAGGACTTGAATTTTTAGACCTAGACTCGAAGTACAGTCATTTCATTTCAAGCATGTGCGATTTTGCAGTCAAAAATAAGGATGCGTTAATTGAAAGTTCAGATGTAAAATGGTTAAGCTGTGCATTTTGGAACCAAGGATTGGCAATTATTCGGTGAGTAATATCGCGTGACATAACAGTTTAATCATGACTTTTGAAGCTTCATAGTTTACTAACGGTTTAGGGTGAATCAAATAGAAGGAATTCACTCGTGCAAGAGGGCTGTGATTCTCGGTGGGATATTGTCAGAGAGGTTTGATAAAGAAGTATGTTATTTTTCGAACTGTTACAAAGTAAAGGTGATATTAACCAAGATTTAGCTTTTACAACTATGGAATAAGGTGAGAATTGAATACGCAATATTTGATGACCTATAGGAAATCCTCCATTTTGAAAGTATCCTTTTTCTGCTAGAGATAAACGTTCTTTTGCTGCAATAATTTTTCTTTATCGCGCATTAGACAAAGCCCCCGAAAGCCTCTTATCTTTATTTTTTGTTTATCTTTTTCAGCCATGCTTTTAGCTTCTTAGGGTAGAGATAACGAAATACCTTATCCTGCAACATTTCTCATCTTCTTTTTGCTCTTATTGAGGATACTCTTCCACAGCTACTACGTGAACCAGGTTTAGCATGGAGTCCAAAAGGCTAGATATATTAAAACAGAGCATTTACATTCCACCTGTTGAGCAACCAACCAAAACCGAGATCCCAACTTTCCACCCCTGTTTGATCGTTCAGGATTTGCAAACTGACTTCTCCAAAACAAAGCCGTGTGGATGCTCAGATAGTTATTGCATCAAGGATGCGTCAAAGATGATTCCGAGGAGTCAGAGATGAAGGTGTACCTTCTAAAAGTAGTGTTGCTTGCGAGAGGTCTACAGTTCTAATTCTTCAAAGATAACCTAGATTTTAACATAAATTCTTTCTTTTTAATGAACTATAGAATTTTCTCATCAACGGCTTTCCAGAATTGGCCAAGCTAAAGAACAACGAAGATCTTATTAAAAAATCCTCAGTATCTGGCGCAAATTGGTTTGCTAGTGACTCGATGCACAACATTCTGGTTCTTACGTTCACAACTTATTGTTACAATATCGATTATTTAGTAAAAGTTTACACCAGTATGCTAATTCGTAAGTGGGCTACTAGCATAGTTTATCGGCGACATGCGTTCTTTTTTAATTTCTTAATTATATTTTCATTATTCATCAGAGCATATTACGCTCTCTATCACTCACGGAACGTGAGGTGCGTTCAGGGTTAATACCATTCTCGTTACTAGCAGTCCTGTGCCAGTCTTGTCTAGAAGGTCTTTGCCATTCGCTTACTGACTTAGGCGTAGATGTCACATCAATTGCACTGGCATTTCTACTCTCACCAGAAACATTTCTTTGAGATGTAGCCGAGACATTTCTCTGAGATGTAGCCGAAAAATCAGCCTCGTTACGACCTCTTGAGGCCACATGACCAGAATCTCCATCTTTTGGTACAGGTCTTGGCTTATCTCCAATATTTGGTCTACTTCCAGCGCTGGTTTGCGATAACATGGAAACATCAGGTCCACTGGCATTTCTGGACTGCGGGGGTATATTCGTGGGGGCTTGTTGGATGGGCGCCTTGCCAGGTGTCATTTGCATTGGCATGTTTCCGGGCATCATCTGAATTGGTATATTTCCAGGAGTCATTTGCATTGGCATGTTTCCGGGCATCATCTGCATTGGAATATTACTAGGAATCATCTGCATATGCATCCCACCAGGAGTCATTTGCATGGGAATACCACCAGGAGTCATCTGAATTGGCATATTACCATGATGGACTGGAACATAAATGACGTTTCCATGAACTTGGTGTCCATAGAATGCATTTTGAGGAGGTGCAACACTGGAGCCACTTGCGTTTCTTGATTGTACTTTACCATTACCGGAGATCATCTGTACAGGCATGGTACCAGGGGCCATTTGCATTTGCATATTGCCAGGGCCAACAGGAACATATACAGCTTGCCCGTAAACCTGCTGACCATAAAAGCTGCTATCTTCCGATGACATTGATAAATCGTGACCACTTGCATTCCTAGACTGCGCCGGAGTATTACTTCCACTTCCTTGCGCAGGCCTCGCGACGTTCCCAGCGTTATTGAAACCAACAGGAGCACTAAAGTTGTTTGCTGGCTCTGTTTTAGCTATGCTAACTCCACTGCCATTCCTAGGCTTGTTCCAACTATTGGGCGGTTGCGAAGGAAGCACATTAGGAGCACTACCGTTCCTAGAAGTATTAGCTGATTGTGGAGGCCTTTGTTCGTACATAACACCACCTTGATCATCTCTTGTTGAGGTATTACCACTTGCATTTCTTGAGGGCCTATTGTTATCATTTGCAGAGTGAGAAGGCATGGACATAACACCACCACTAACATCTCGTCTGGGCCATTCTTCACGCATTGTTGGTTCCGGGCATTGTGGTGAACCGGGCTGAGGAGTCGAGTTCAACGTATTACTATTGCTGGAGTTGTAATCATCAAACTCCTTTTCTTGCTTGAAGAATTCGTAAACCTGAGCGTTGTAAACAACTGGAATTGCACGATGAGTATCGTCAACACCTCCTGGACCACCTTTATCCGTGTCATAAACCAAATCACTCTTTGCAATAATTTGACGCAAAGAGAACTTACCTTCTTTACCAATGGTGAAAGCAGGATGCAACACGGTTAGAATTATAGCCGCAAAGAACACCATAGAAGCATCCAAAGTCATAATATAGGACTCATGGGTCATTAAGTATCCAGTCCAGCCCATGCACAATTCCACAACTCTGTAGACACTTCGAATGTAAATGAAAACCACAGTCAAAAAGATTGCTAATGGCTGCCATCCGAAAAATCTTTTGCGGCGAATACCTGTGAATGATGGGTTGTAATAAGGCTCATTATCGCGTAATAATTTGCGTCCGCGCTTCGTTTGAAACATCATGCTGAAATATTTGCTCCAAGAGAAGGAAGCCGAAGGATTCACTTTAAAGAATGTGCGATTGACAAAGTCAAAAAAGAAGTAAAGGAACAATGACATAGAAACAACTTGAAAGGCTATTCCTGCCACCATGACATTGGTTCCCGGTCCTTCATCACGATGTTGAGCCAAAGCCGCTCCCGCAATTCCACCACCAACTGCTTGAATTGACAAACTAAAACAGTCACAAACAACAAAGATGTAAGAAAACCAGAGAGGACTCAAAACACTGCATTGCCGTCCGTGTAGAACAACTAATTCAGCAAGAAGATAGTAAACTGATGCCATAATGAAGACAGGCGCAATTGTGAGGGTGATAATTTGGCATAAGAAGAGATTGAAACTGGTAAAGTTTGTGTGTGCCAATGTTCTTGTCAAGAATCCTGCAAACTCCAACCCGGTACCACAACTGAAGCACAATCCAAAGTACCAGAAGCGAGACTTGAACATAAACCAGAGCTGGAAAATCAGCAATACCCCAAAGAGTCCCATAAACAAAGGATTCGCGATTATACTTGGGTGCATTTGAAAGTAGTTTCCGGCCTCTTTCAAGTCAGCTAAGTTTGCCGTTGCATTGTACATAGCTTGGGTCACTTGCGGAAATGCTTGTGTTGCCGTGCCAGTAGCAGTCGCAATTAAAAGCTGACCCTCAGCAAGCGTGAGAGAAGCTTGCGCACCACGAAGCGACTGCGAAAGAGCGTAAAGAACGTTAACATCTGTTTGGTTGGCTACTGCAGTGACCACCAGACTCACAACCAGACGTAACAGTGTAATGTACAGCGGGTCTACTGTGAGAATAGTGTGTGGTACCGTGCGAGTTGCCATCCACGGGCTTTGAGTAAGTGCTTCTGACATATTGTGAGCCATGCTCTGAGATAATCCCCTTGACAAGGCCTCCATCTTGACTGTGGTAGAATGATGAGACTTGAGGTGTGTAAACTACAAACCGAAATAAAGGATGATACTCAATACATATTGGTCTCGAGTCCCCCTGAACCCCTGCTTGCCGTGACAGCCGGTGCGCTTTTCAAAAATAATCTGATAACAATACAACTGCCGCGCTACAGTCTAATATTCATGGCTCCGCAATTGGCGAGCCCCCATCCTAATCCATCCGTCGAGAGCAATCATAATTTTTTGTCTGGAGATATCTTTGAAAGCTAACAATACGGTCTCATAATTAAACAAAGGAAAAAATGCCGCCTGTCGGGCCACTATGTGGCTTTTCATCTTCACATTGGCTCGGTTATTAAATACCCTCGGGAAATAACCGAGTACCTGGTTCCTTGGCTTTTGCGCGTCTGATCGCCGCCTTCAATGCTGCATATTGTTTCTTCGCCTGCTGCTGACGGACGCGCCATATGATTGCGAGACAAGGCGGAATATTCTTTGTACTCGTGATCTTGGCGATCTGGTCCACACACCTCAAATGAATGTGGTGATTGTTTTGAGGCTGGTATTCGTTGCTCCTTGTATGTTACTTTCATTAATATACAAAACATCAGGACGCGTGTCAGGAATTATTTTCTTTGGCCCCTTTGATTGAGCAACCAGTCTTTCTAAAGTTTCTCATTCAAGACGCGTTCAAAGGATTGCTTGTCATACTTGATATACTTGGTGCGGTTTTTTGTGAAGTCACTGTTGCCGTATTTGTCATACAACTTGAAATACGCGTTTAGAATTAACTTCTTGATTTCGTTTCCCAAGAATTGACGCAAGTTCTGATCCGTGATGTTGTATTTTTCATAGTTCCGCAAAGCCTCCTCGAAAGATTCATTGAAGCTTCTAAACAACTCTTTCACCGAATCACGCTCTTTACCAGTCACGTGAGTACGAGCTTGTAAAGACGCAGTCAGTTGACGTGGGGAAGGAGGAATAGATGGCATTGCCGAAGACATTCCACTACCATTGGTACCGCCACTGGCAGCAGCAATACTGGTCATGTCTCTGATAATAATGTAGGAAGCGTAGTTCCAGTCGTCCAAGAATATCTTGAGGAATCGGTTTTTGAGCTTGTTAAGTCTTTCCATTCCTAATGTCCCCATCACTTCATACATAGTGGATGCCCGACTGATAATGGTTTCAATCATGATCAAGTTCTTGACCAAGTAAAAGCCTTGGGTGCTCTTCCGAAGACTGTTCTCTCCTGTATTGCTTCTCAATCCAATTTCAACATTGACCATAATCAGATCAATCAAGTCAGAGAAGAAGCAACTAAGTAAATACTGTGGAGACTCATCATTATTTGTATTGGGCATGACTGAGGTGTAAACACTCACAAATTTGACGGGCGGTTTCACCACAACCCAATCACCTAGCTTGTAGCTTCCTATCAAGCGCATCAAGGACCGAGGGAATTCACTGGCCCGTCGGAACCTAGAAATCAATTCGACAATTATCTCAGGAATATTTCTGTCGATTAAGACCGTCACACCTTGAATTCGTGCTTCGATCATCTTGATATAATCTTTGAACAATACCGATTGTTTATTCATGAACAGGTTAATACTGGATTCAAATTCTTGGTTTCGAATTTGGTATGATTCCATGAACTCCTGAAAATTAACCAAGTTTTCAACGACTTCGAGCACGTATATATCGTTATTAACAATCGGCATCGAACTGCTAAAATAATGATTTAAGTCATTGAGAATTTTCCGATTATAAATATCAGATATTGCCCGGTCAGTGATTGGGCTCAATAATTCTTCAACTGGCAATCCCAAAGTTTGCATTACCTCAACTTCTTGCTTAATCAGTTTTATTAAGGTCTCATTAAACCAGTTTAAGCCGCTACTACCCTTCTCGTACGGAATATTAGCCCCGCGCTCAACTGGGAGTGTTTTAGCAACGAGTGGGGTAACCTTGTCCGCCACAAGTCCACCACGAGTTCGCGCATATGTCTTATGCAAATATCCTGGATCGTTTGAAAAGTAGCGCACAATGTTTTTAATGTTATTGATATCCTTTCCGCCAGACTTTTGTGGCAGCTGGTCGTTCCCACTTTCCGCTTCAGCTCCCGACAACAAGCGAGAACTGCTCTGGTTGATTAATGCCTGGAAGTATGTCTGTAACTTGATGTCGGATTTATTAATTAGAGTCTCAAAGTTAATCAATATACCTTTGAACTTCCTAAACTTTGGCTTGCTCTCGTTGAGTAATGCCTTACTCCGCGCAAGAGTCTCAAGATACTTGCGGAGTCCCATCATCTCGATAGGATTACTCAACACATCCTCGTGGGTTCGCATCAATGCAGCACTTTCATTCACCTCTCCAAGCAACTTAATGCCGTTTTCGACGTACCTCTTGCTCGTGTGCAACTTGTTGACGTCACGTAACACTGGCTTGATAGTCCGAGAAGCATTTGTCGTCTTGTTCAGAATATTCAAGAGTGATTTTGATATTGAACTAAAGAGTTCCTTAGAGCTAGCGAGACTCTGACTAAGAACAGCGACATCGGCTTCGTCTATGTCGACATTGAATGACATACCAATAGCAGTCGTGTTCCTCGCGTTCTTTGCATGTACTTGAGTGGAACGTATATATTCTCAAATTTAGCCAAAGCACACGACCAAGTTCTGTATTTGACTCCCTCGAGTGACATTAGTTGAGACTGAAAGATTCTACTCATGATGGAGGGAGCCAGAACTGCAAACGTCTTGGCTTTCAACGGTGGTACCTTGAACAGTTCTCTAATACTAGTTTTGAAATGCTTGTATCCACGGTGGATACACCACCTAACTTCCGATACAAGTACACTTGATGCAACAGGCTACAATATGATAATGATTGAGGCATGCAATTCTCTGTTCCTCAAAAACCGCGAGAATGCAAAGGAGCTTATGCAGAATTATGGTGTAGAGAGTTTCACGAAGGTCATTGGTGTGTTTGAGAGTGAGTGTCTGGAGTTTGATGTTGATGCTAAGGTATACATCGCAGGACAGCGTTTAACAGTTGAAAATGTTGGTCACTTAATTGAACAATTGTCCAAGACGGTTACATTGGAACGAATTCCAAGTGAAAGCGAGATAACAGAAGCTCTCAGAGTTGCTAACGATTATTGGAATAGTACTCACCCCCGAGAATCCAAACTGCACGTCCTGGAACTCTGTGAACGCATGAACAATGCCACTTTGAAAAAAGGATCCGGAAAGTGTACAAAATTTACCAATACTGTCCACAATACACCCTATAGAATCGACAGTTGGAAATTCAACGAATGGGACTACTATTCCAAAAAAGAAGATGTAATCCCCGTTCGAGCAAGAGGTCTTTTTACTGTAAACGACAATGAGATTATTGTGCGAGGGTACGACAAGTTTTTTAACGTTGGAGAAATAGTCACAGAAGAAAGCATCAGGGAAACGACAAGGGGACCATACGAATTAACATTGAAAGAAAACGGATGCATTATTTTAGTGGGGGGGTTAGAGTCGGGTGATGTCGTAGTTTGTTCGAAACACTCCACCGGTGAACGAGAAGGGATAATGAGGAATCATGCTATCGAAGGTGAGGTACAACTCTTCAAGCAGGTAGAGAGACTCCTGCGTACTATGGCTGAGTTAGGACGGTTCTTGTACGAAAACAACATGACCGCAGTGGCCGAATTGTGCGACGATGAGTTTGAGGAACACGTCTTGTCGTATGACAGAGATAACTCTGGATTGTATTTGCATGGATTAAACTACAACACGGTGGTTTTTTCTACAGCTCCAATGAAACTTGTGACTGAGTTTGCTGAAGAGTGGGGATTTAAGTCTATCGAATACACAAATTACTCCGATGTCAACAAGCTATTTGAATTTATGACTGATTGTGCGAAGACAGGTACGTATCAAGGACGGGAGGTAGAAGGTTTTGTGGTCAGAGGAAAACTGGCTAATAACGATGATTTCTTTTTCAAGTACAAGTTTGCACAGCCCTATTTGTTGTATCGTCAATTTCGAGAGGTAACTCGGAAAATTTTATCGGGTGCCATAGTAGGCAGCCTAAGACTCAAGAAGAATGCTGCGATTACTATAAAGTATCTTCACTTTGTGAGTGATCTTTTCGAGAAGTATCCAGAGCGTCGGGACAAGTTTTTGAACGGGCATGGAATAATAGAAACACGCCAGTTGTTCCTAAATCTGCTAGGTTTTAAGGACGGTATGGATTTATTAAATTTGGATAATGATTTGAGCTTGAGTCAAGCTTTCGAAGGCTTGAGCTTTACTAAGACCAAGTATGTTCTTGTGCCCATATCAACTATTGGCTGTGGAAAAACGACCGTTTTTAAAACATTACACGAATTATTCCCTAAGTGGGCACATGTTCAAAATGACGATATTTCCAGAGGGGCAAAGCTTAAGCTAGTAGATGTTTGCTTGCAAAAGTTGACTCATTCACCGTTAGTTATGGCCGACAGAAACAATTCCGAGACGAGAGAACGTAAGCAGTTGATGGAAGGGCTACTGGAAAAGGGGCAGAAGTATCTTGGTCCTTGTAAATTCAAGTTTATTGGTGTGAATTTTGTTGGTAATGCGAGCAGGGACAAATTGTGGGATATTACTTATAACCGCGTCAAAGAGAGAGGGGATAATCATCAATCTATCAAGTGTTCTTCAGAAGAATCGAAAGCCAAATCCATCATGTCTGGATTTATAAACAGGTTTCAACCAGTTTCGCCCTCACGGTATCCAGACTCAGATTTTGAGTTTGTGATTAACTTGGAGTTGGATAGTGATTCCTCAATTAACAATGTGAAAAAGATAATTGAAGGTTTAGATACACACTATAAAGATTTGATTGACAAGACTCCTAGCGATGAGGAAATTAAAGCTGCTTTCAAAAATGCCATAGGTTACAATCCTGAATACACCAAGGTTTTCAAGAATTATTCCAAGGAACCGCTATTTTTTGGAGTTAGCCTTGACCACGATGCTGTAATTTCTGCTGTTAACGCTGTTGCAAAATATAACTCGCAATGGCAGGAAATGCAGAAGCTTGGCTTAGTCCAAACTGCTTTCCATGTAACATTGGGCCATCTTCTTACTAGCAAGAAGGACAAGCGACTCAAACCCAAATGGAGGGCTCTTGTTCAGCGGTTTAGGAAAGAATTTCAAGAAAGATCTCAAGCAGATCGCTCTCCAAAGAAAAACATTATGCTAGACCAATACGCCGATGTGAAATTGTCCCAGATTGTTGTGTGTAAACTGAAATTGATATGCATCCAAGTGGATATTGTTAGGATATTGGATGCCAATCTTGAAGAGACAGAGCCCATTGATGGATTAAATAGATTCAATCACATCACGCTCGGAACTATGCATCCCCTGATAAAGCCTATGCAGTCTAACATTGCTCTATGCAAGATTCATGACGCGTTAGGGGAAGAATTTTCAAGTTCAGAAAACAAGATTCGCGTGGGAACCTTCCAGGTTGAGGATGAGACGTTTGAAGTTATTAATTTCCCAACGACAAATATCTTAAAACTGCAAAGGATTTTCGCCTCTGTGTGAAGTTAGAGACTTTTAGTAGTAAATTAGAAAATTCATAGCTAGAACACTATAAGAAAACTGTAGACTTTAAATGTGAAATTTTTTTGGTTGCCTTGCTAGAAGGGTGACATTTGTAACTTGTTGTTTTACGCTTGTACCCGAATATAAAATTCGGTTTGCAACCGAAGATTGAGTCGAATGTATGCAAAATGGCAAAATTGAGGCTCAACCCGACATTCCGTCTAATAAAAGGAACAAGGAGTGTTCTAGGAGCCTGTGTGATCATATTAAAGAGAATAGTGAGGTTTTTCTCCAGTAGTTTGGTTGGAAGAATTTTGTGCGTTGTCATCTTAGACCTCTTAGTGTACCAGGTGAGAAACAAAGCAGTTAGCAACAAACTCACAATCATAGATGAATATGAATTTAACAGAGACTTGGGCCTTGTGGAGAAGTTCATGAAGAGATCGTACTTGCCGCTTGATGGCGATCTGTTAGATGCGAAGACCAACGTGGCTTTTTATCTCAGTCGCGAACTAGGCACGAGCCATGATCCCAGACTTATGCCTGCACTATGGATAAAAGAGATTGCGAGAGTTATTAAAGGCGGAGATGGATTAGAGGATTTTCAACTTCCATTTGAATGGACTAGCTGGTTGGATATTGGTAACAGTTCGAAGCATGATTTACCAGCTATTGAAGAATACAATAGTGTAACGTGTTCTAATTTCAGAAGTAAGTTCAATCTACCATTGAGCGTCGACTTGTCTGAAATTTGTGATGACATACCCGAGAATTCTTTGAAAGTAAAATCCTTGAAGATTTCTGGCCCAACTGATTCTGCCTTGAGCGAGACTGCTAGACAATTTATTGCAAGACAGTATTTAATTAGTAACGCTCCAAATCCACATAGAGTGATTTTCACGAGCCGTGGAAATGGTTCAATTGTGGTCCTTGCTTCTTCAGCTTCTTCATCAACTTTTGATGCAACTGCGTCTGATTTGGACATCCTTGTGGATCGAATTGTAGCAAATAATGAGACGAGAATGCGTGAAATTAAAGAGCACGGTATAAGCTTATGGGAAGAATTGAGAGGAATAGAATTTTTACTAAATGATTCTCTAGATGTAAGTCATCTCGGAAATCACCGGACAGACATCGGTGATGATGAAGGATCGAATGTTCATACTACACATGACAAGTTCAAAGTAATACGAGGAGATAGAAGTACTGTTACATTGAGTAAAAGTGACTTCATTTTTGATGCTGTCAGTTTTATGAAGCAGTTGGAGGAAAGGAGTCATAATAATAGCCTTGATGCGAGACTTTTTAACAATATACTTGGAACAAGGTCACACGCCCAAGAATTCTCAAAATATTTCCACGAAGCTGTAATCGAAGGTGATTCCCGAGGTTTGCATTTTGACTGGCGCTACTTCAAAACGGCAGAATATTCCGACTATGAACGTAAAGCTATTTTACACCGTTTGAGTAGGGCCTGGCTAAATTTTGCGGTACGAATAGGAATCAAAACTTGGTTGGCACATGGGACTTTACTTGGTTGGTACTGGAATGGCTTAAGTTTGCCTTGGGATCTGGATATGGATGTGCAAGTTACCATGGACTCACTTATCCTATTAGCCCGGAACTATAACCAAACATTGATAGTTGATGTGTCTTCAACTAAAAATCTAAGCGAAGGAGTTGGGTCTTATTTATTGGACATCTCACCCAGCTTTTACTCGCGAGAAAGGGGCAATGGAAAGAATACTATTGATGCAAGATTTATTGATGTTTCAACGGGATTCTACGTCGACATTACCGCCGTAGCATTCACAGAAGCGGCGAACACATTAAGTGACAACGGAAGGGAAGCAGAGGAGTTCAAGCAGGCATTGGACCCTGATTTCATTTCCAAGAAAGGCTCAGCCACCATCCTGAGAGAAGAATTAGAAAAGAGCTTGAACAATACTAGAGAACAGTTGCAAATGAGTCAAAACTTATTCAATTGTCGCAACAACCATTTTTATACGCTTGAGGATCTTAGTCCTCTTCGCGCAACGTTTTTTGAGGGAATGCTCGCATACGTGCCTCAAAAGTTTCAAGAAATATTAAAACGAGAATACAAGCATGGTTTACACAGTCGAAAGCACGAAAGTCATAAATTCAGACCCTATTTAGATGTGTGGGTGCCAGAAAATGTATGTCAAAGTGATGATATTGGAAACGATTGTTTAGATCAGTCTGTTGATTTGGAGTCCAGAATTGTTCGTCATCTTACTCATAATCACCGGGAAAACATGCATAGCCTTAAGCGGAGCGCTTGGACGACATTTTCTAACCAAAATTTATGGTTTGATTCTGTTCGTGCCGACCCATGGATAATTCGTCGTTTCCAATCGTTAAAGCGTCTATTATCTGTAAAAAATCCGTCACAATAACATTGATTGTCGAATTGAATTAAATGCATACTACCACTACCTGTTTTATGGGAAACCTTAAATTTTGAGGTAGCTAATCATGCCGCAAGCTCACCTCAATATATCCTTGAGTAGTTCAATGTTCCACAAGTGAAATTTTGCAAAAATCATTTGGTCCCCCGTTAACTCCACAAACGACTTGGGCTTGACCATAGAGCGCCGCAAGTACCTCTCGTTATCTAACATGCTGCTTCCACTATTGGAGGCCGCTTCAAGTCGTGAAACTTCCTCCACCCGTTCTTGCACCAAGCCAATAATTTCATCAAAGTACAAGCTCACAACGCTCCAATTGACCAACATTTCAGACTCGACATCGGACGCTACTAGCAACGAGTATTTTCGCTCGGCACCACGAGCGCTCGAGTCGCGTATCTTGAAGATTTTGTTTATGCAGTAGCCATCTATAGCGTCTCCGTAAAACATGGGCTTTGTAATATCAGACACAGTCTCCACTGACAAGGCTTTCATCACAAGCTTTGTGAGTGACAGATACCGTCGTTGTGATGATGGGTAATTAGTCGAAATGTAAACGTCTTCCACGTCGTCGCCGTTTCCTTCTCTCTGCGCGGACACCGACGCCGTTTCATCATGTGGTGTGTTGTCTCCAGCCAACGCCATCTCGCTGAGCTTGTTCCCTTGCGCATCGGTAACAAGGTTCACAGCCCCTTCCGGTAGAATTAGCTTGCATGAGGCACAGGTCTGCTGCTTGGATGAAGACGTGATTGTGTGTGCAGACACAAACGATGGACTGCTAACTTGGGTGCAGATGATAATCTGGGGACCGTGTAGCTCACAAAAGTGAGCCAAACAGACAACAAAATTGGCCCTTCTTCCCAGCGTCTCTTCCGAGGGAATGCTGGAGGCCTCCGTGACTGCGGACATCGTCATCGCTCAAGGCCTCCCTAGACCACTAGCGCACAAAACCAATTTGGCGAGGCAAATTTTCGAGTACTCTTCTTAACCACCTGCGTCATGTCTGCTACCCGTACGTTGTTCGCCATCCGCATCCCGCCCTTCCATACTAACTGCAACTAGCCGCGAAGCCCGCCGCTCCTGCCACTCCCGACTATTCTCTTGCGAACTCCGATGTCGTTTCCAAGTATAAGACTTGTGGTGAGATCGTTAACCGCGTTGCTGCCAAGGTGAGAGCCTTGGTTGTTGCCGGCGCGAGCACGTACGATATCTGCGTTCAGGGTGATGCGTTGATGAACGAGGAGATGTCCAAGATTTACAACTCGAAGAAGGCGAAGAAAACCATCAAGGGCATTGCCTTCCCCACCTGTGTGAACCCTAACCAGGTCCCCGCTCACTTGGCACCGATCAGCAAGGATGACGATGCCAACATTGTGTTGAAGGATGGTGACGTTGTCAATGTCATGTTGGGTGTCCAGTTGGACGGTTTCCCTGTGCTCTCCGCCGAGACTAAGGTTGTGGGCGAGACACTCGCCTCCCCCGTGACGGGCAAGAAGGCAGACTTGGTCCACGCCGCTTGGATCGCCTCCGAGGCCGCACTCCGCTGCTTTAAGCCGCAAGGTAAGAACTGGGATGTGACCAATATTGTTGGAAAGGTAGCGAAGGCCTTTGAAACGACGCCTGTGGAGGGCATGTTGAGTCACAACTTTACCCGCAATGTCATGTACGGCTCTAAGGAGATCATTCTCAACCCCACCAAGGAGAACAAGGCCCAGACCGACACTATCAAGTTTGAGGAGAATGAAGTCTACGGCTTAGACATTTTAATCTCCACCTCTGCCGACGGCAAGGTCAAATCGTCCAAGTACAGAACGTCATTATTCAAGCTCACTGGAACCAACTACAGTCTCAAGATGAAGATGTCGCACAAGGCTTTGGCCGACTTGCGTGCACAAAGCTCTGGTCTTTTCCCTGCGAACATCAGAGACATCCCCGAGCCCAAGAAGACCCGTGGTGGCTTGGTTGAGTCGGTGAACCACAGAGTTGTCTTGCCTTACGAGATTGTAACTGAAAAGGAGGGCGAGTTTGTCGCCCAGTTCTTCACCACTTTTGGAATCACCAAACGCGGTATTGTGAGGTATTCCGAGCCGTACTTTGATGAAGAGTACTACGTGACCGACAAGAAGGTTGAGGACGAGGCAATTGTCGCGCTTTTAGCTGAACCGTTGTACGTTCCCAAAAAGCTGGAGTAAAGAAATGAAGGAAAAGGCATGACTACAAGCTGCAATCAAAGTAAGACGAAAGAGAGACACTCTCCCTGCGAGAAAAGTGGCACGTATCCCCCCTTCCAGCCTTTGTAGACTGTCAATGATGCTGCTGTTGTTTTATAGCAAATTTTTTAAATGCAGAAAAGCCTTCCTTTTCTCGATCTGAGCGAAATTCAATATATATCCATTGCTTGGAGACACGAATAGAGACTAGTTTCCGCTTCACTGGGTCGAACAATCGCGTGAATTGGACAGAGAACGAACCAGTAGCTTACAGGAGAATTAGGGGCGCGTGGATAACAATTGTTGGATACTTTTAAATGTCGAGCTTGTCGGATGTCCAGTTGGGCGTTCAAGTAAAGCGCTCTGAGGACGATCAAGGCCAACAGGCCCTAATGCTATTTCAAGAAGGAACCATCATTCACCCCCAAGGAAGTAGCATTGAAACTACACCAAATGAAATTAAAGAGGAGGAGATGCCACGTATAGATGTCAGCGACGCCCTGCCAGAGGTTAAACAGGAAATTCCTATTAAAGTGAAGAAGAAACCTGGCAGAAAGCCAGGACGGAAACCCAAGACCACGCTCAGTGCAAGTCACATAAGGAAGCTTCAGGAAGGTAGGAAGTCAAGTCGATTACAAATGAACAACATTCCCGCATTACACCCCAGTCCAATGATAAATGAAAAAAATATGGACAGTGAGTCAGACAATTCTTTCAAAGAACCCAGCCTCGCGGAACCGACGCCGATATACACTGGGCTTCCTTTGGAGGCTTTTCCTACGGCTAAAATAAAAAAGAACTCCTTATGGCCAAGCAAGAAACCAAAAGGAGCCGATGCCGGCCAGGGCCAAGTTGTTGATTCCAGCCAGCTGTCAAATACCGAGGATGAATCCTATTCTATCATCGAGGCAGAATGTCAGAAGAGCCTCAAGACAAAGCTCTCTGAGGAAATCACAAGCGAAAGTCAGATACGACAACCGCCTGAACGTAAAAATAGGAGAGGAAGACCACCAAAAAATTATTACCAAGAAGCCATCACGCTTGACACCCTCTTAGAAGACGCGAACGGGATTGGAGATCCCCATGAAACCTCGAGTCAAAGCAAGCGCAAGATAGAGACACAAGTTGAAGCCCCGTTCACCCCAGGTAAAGCACCCAAGCGGATAAAGATATTTTCGCCAAAAAAGTCGTTGAGCACAAATCTTGCACCGTCATCATTTTCAAACCCAAATGGAAACGGCTCCGAAAAGAACGAACCAAGCACAGACAATGACGATTTTTGCAGTGCTTGCAAAGGTCCTGGTACGTTTCTTTGCTGTGAGTCGTGCCCGAAGTCGTTTCATTTTACATGCTGCGATCCTCCGTTAGACGAGGCGCCAGAAGAAGACTGGTTTTGCCGAGAATGCACAGCAAATCGAAACCTGAATGAGGGTAAGGAAAAATGGAGCAATGCGGGACTATTTAGACAATTGTTGAGCCTTCTGGAATCCCGAAACCCAGTAGAGTTTCAGTTGCCGCGTGATATTCGCGAAAATACCTTTATGGACGTTACATCAGATAGTCATGGTGATTACACAGACGCAAATTTTAAGAAAGAGCTCACATTTGCAAAGGCAAATGGTTCTCAGATCCCGGGGTTTAATAGAGACGAGCTTCTCGAGATCGACTCCTTATACGATAAGGAGAATAACCCATACTTATGTCATAAATGTGGACTTTCAGGCTCAAGCAATAAAATTTTGACACATTGTGATTATTGTCCTTTGGTATGGCATATTGATTGTTTGCTGACTCCAATATTTGGACCGAAAACCATTGGAACGAAATGGCGTTGCCCTAACCATGTCGAAGAACTCATTCCAGAAGGCCTTATTAAAGTGCGCAAAGTCAAGAATACTTCAGTAATTGACAGTTCTTTGCAAAATCAGTTTTTAAAGATATGCTCGTTAAGCAGCATACTCATCAAGTATGACGACCAGCCTTTTATCAAGAATGGTAAAATCCCAAACTTAGAAGAATACTTACAATTTGAGAATGAAGATTTCTCCAGGCAAAGCAAGGCATTCATGGAAGAAGGTAGTTTGACAAGTAGAGAGTCTTCTGTAAAGGAGGCCATCGCCAACAGCAATCTCAAAATTCCAGACTTTTTCGAGTGTACATCTACTTCCAAAGGTATTTCAGCAGCCGTATCGAAGGATCTCATGAACATTTTATGCTTGTCTAATAGAAATCCCATCGAAAAGACGTCAAACCCATTTGTTTATCGCGTTCCTGAAAAACTGATTATGCTTGATTTTGTAACCAAAGTTATGGAGGAAAAAGAATCACAAAAGACTAAGGCGCTCAATTCTCTTGTCGCCTATGATGATAAGTGTCTGATAGAGCGAGCACGAGACGAAGAGATTGTGGAAGGGCTCATGAGTATCCCTAATGGGGGGCTGAACCACGAGGAAAATACCCCTTCTCAGAAGCTAGATTTTGATGAGTTGGTAGCGGCTGCGCTAAACGGAATCCCAGACGAGACACTGGAGCCACAGGTGGTAAACGTGGATGAGATGAAAGAATTATTAAAGGTCAAGCACTTAATGAAACTCAAGGGTAGGGACGCCTTGTTGCAGTTTTTGAGGTCAAAGCCATGAGCCCGCACTGACCAAACATTTTTCTAGAATGCCAGAAATACTGTTGCAGATATGCTGTTGTATTATATTTATCAAATAGAACGTAATATTGTTATTTACATGTTGCAGTGTGTATCGTGCTGCAGTGTATCGTCAGTTTATGAATGAGAGTCGGGCGGCGACAAAGTAGGTATCTCCTCTGAACTAAGTCTTTTGGCTTCTGTGAGCTTCACAAATTCCTCGAGTATGCTGTCAGAGTGCTTTTGGGCACAATCTAATTCGATAGGATTCTGCGTTCCACGGTGTATGACAATTTTTGTAGGACTGGCATCGATCTCCTCTTGCGTCTTTGCGCTGAAACGAGTACAGACAAAACTAACATCGTCGTTGTGAAATCTGAGTGTAGGTAAGTTGTTGCGCCAAAACTTTTGCAAGCCAATGGACGGGGTGTGCAGGCCCTGTATTAACACGAGCTCGACCTTAGTAACTTTCAGCGGATTCAATCTAAAGGCAGTCTCCGAAGTTCCTGAGATGCGATTCAATCGCGCAATCTGCTTCAACACCCTCGAGGCCGGAAAATCCTTGAACATCGCACTCGAACTCATGGCGACTAATTTGCTTCACTGTTGGAGCTCTCAGAAATCTTGATAAATTTTTCAGTTTAGGTCACGTGCAAACATTTAGCTGCAAAATGTCTGCATGCTTCATTCCTTTGTGCAAGCAGAAGAATTACAGTGTCAGAAGTATTGAGGTGCTCGTGCAAACATGAAAGAATGAAGGAGAGACTACAGCCAGGTCACTGTAATCAAGAGAGCCAGAAATGTTGCACGAGATCAAGACTGAGCTTTGTCATAGACTCAACAAGCAATTTAGAGTTTTGTCTGAGTTTGCAGTTGGAGCCTTCTTTGAGCCTCACCGGGACATTGTTCTAGTTACTGGAGGAGCTTCCGGCCTAGGTAGGGAAATTGCGGATAAATTTGCGTCCAAGGGTGCCAAGGTTATTGTTTTAGATATTAGAATCCCTGCCGAAGACAAGCGTCTTTCACTGGTGGTTTACTACGAGTGCGACGTGAGCGACAGCAAGCTGTTGGCACAAGTTGTTGAGACAATAAAGAGTGATATTGGCGTAGTTACTGTGTTAATTAACAATGCGGGAATTGTGACAGGAAAACTCTTGTTGGATATGAGTTTTGAGGAGGTGGAAGCCACTATCAAGATTAATCTTTTGGCAAGCTTTTACACCATCAAAATGTTATTACCAGGCATGTTATTGGAGAGGCGGGGTTACATTATTACTATTGCATCAGTGTTGGGATACATGTCACCCGCTAGGCTAAGTGCTTACGGTGCGTCAAAGTCGGGGTTGATTGCTTTGCATGAATCCATCACGTACGAGTTGGGGGCTCCTTCAGATAATACCACTGGTGTCAAGACACTATTGATTTGTCCAGGTAAATTACAGACACGTATGTTCCCTGGAGTTCAAACACCATCAAGGTTACTAGCGCCCGAGCTTGATCCCAAGTACGTCGCATCAAAGGTATTCTCGGCGGTTTCATTAGGACGGAGAGGTGAAATTAGGCTTCCAATGTATGGGAACTTTCTTCCTATTTTCAGAGCCATGCCTTGGCCAGTGGTAGAGTTGGCAAGGGGTCTATCGGGAATTGATAAAAGCATGCGTGAATTTAAGGAAACGGTCAGCCAAGTCGCGTCTAAGGCATCTTCTCTCGCTTCAGGCCGATCCGACAAGACAGTATAAACTCACCGCCTCTCTGGTTTGCTAGCTTGAAGTCTACTCCCGACAAATCCCAGTTCCATTATATGATGGTTAATAGGCTAAATGTTCCAGAGTTACCGCGTAATCGGCTGGATTTGTAGTAGATTACTCGTAGTGTGATTGTAGAATATTGCATTCAAGTTCGTCCATGATTTTATGAGACCCAACTTGTTTAAAAGATAAATAGGTTGAGACGAGGCGAGAAACGCAGTTCTCGTCACAATAGTATAAAAACTAAGATCTGTAGTCGCCATTAATTGTGACATACTCGTGAGATAAATCGCAGGTCCAGAACTGAGTGGATTCTCCGCCACCGGTGCCCAAATCTATTTCAATTTCCAAGTCCTCCATTTGAAGGATTTGAGAGGCTCTATCTTCGTCAACAAGCTCGGGTTCTCCATTAACTAAAAGATTGAGCCTCGGAGAGCCATCTGCTGGAACAAAAGTAACATTAGTTTTAGCAGGAATAACTGACTCTGGTGAGCTAACGTCTGCATACCCAATTGCACACAAAATCCTGCCCCAATTTGCATCCTTTCCGTACATTGCGGTTTTGACAAGCATAGAGTTAGAGACCAGCAGCGCAATTGTCTTTGCATCTTCAAAGCTCAAGGCGTCCTTCACTGAAATAGTGATAAATTTGGTTGCACCCTCTCCGTCGCGAACTACCAATTGAGCCAACTGTTTAGCGAAGTCAGTCACAGCATCCTGAAGAGGCAAAAACCCAGGCGACGACTCTGAAATTTCATCCCCGCCTGCAGCTCCGTTGGCCACAGCAACAATCGTATCATTAGTCGACATATCACCATCAACTGAAATACTATTAAAGGAACGCTCGGTTGCATGCGAAAGCATCTTTTGCAAGGCCCGAGGCTCGACAGGAGCATCAGTCGCAAAGAATCCCAATAAGGTAGCCATATTGGGACAGATCATTCCTGCACCTTTGGCCAAGCCAGCCAAGGTATAAACCCGTCCATCTAACTCCAATTGCTTGGTAACCAACTTGGGAAACGTGTCTGTCGTACAGATAGCACGAGCACAGTCAAGCCAGTGCTTATGATCGCTGCCAAGACCCTCGCTCGCTAAACGAGGGATAGCATCAACAATTTTAGATATGGGTAAAGTGTTTCCTATCACCCCAGTAGACATCACCAATGCAGAGTTCTGCAGGTGGCCCAAAATCGACGCAGCAGACAGTACCATAGCTTCAGCGTCCTTCATTCCCTGTGATCCAGTCACAGCATTGGCATTTCCACTATTGACAACAAGAGCATTAATGCCTTTGCCACCAGTCTCTTGAAGAATTCTAGATGAAACTTGAACGGGCGCTGCCTTGAACTTGTTCTTTGTAAAAACTGCTGCAGCAACAGCATCGCCGTGTGTATTGGTCAATAGCGCCAAGTCAAGTGATTTTCCATCTTTCTTAACCCCACAGTGAGCCCCACCCACCAAAAAGCCGAGTGGGTACACACCACTAGTTGGTACGAATCTAGAAGCCTTGTCGGAAACGTACCTAACCGACCTGATGCTAAATCCACGTGCTGAAACCATTGTAGTAACTGGGTGCTGTGAAGTTGGGCAAATCCAAATGATTCATATTCGGGTCAGGGCACGACCATTGGATAACGAAATCCAGAAGGCATCGCAGTGAAGACATAATGTTCAAGAACGTACTAACCAAGGCACGACGTCTGGAAGATGGACTAGCTCTCCTAGCCGAAAGACTCAAACAGGTCAAAAGCAATGAAACGAAAGATACCATTCACTCTACAATTCTGATATGGAGCACGTTTCAAAATTTGCTCTTGTCAACCCGAAACTCATTTAAAGTGAACAGGATAAACGATAATGAAGTCTATCAATCAGTGGCGAGAAATAATTTTGACATCGCTCGAGATAGGATTCTATTCAAACTTCCTTCTCCGCGTGTCATCTCATATGAAAGGGCTGTACTGTTTTATTCTCACATGTGTGTCTTGCTTTCGAAAATGTTACTGTCACCTGAGGACATTCTGACAAGGAATGTCAAGTTAGTATTGCGCGATATTGAAAAACATGAAGCCTCCTTTATGAAGCATACCTCTCAAACTATAAGCATGAAGCAACACATATATACACAGATTTTAGCCTGCATGGTCCAGTGCTACCACATGATTGACCAAAAAAGGATTCTGACATTGAAAAGTGGTAAAGAGGAGGATTCAGACGACATAGCTAATCAAAAGCTTCTAATCAGGTTTATAAACTGGGTCATTCATGAGCGCGAAGTAGTACGCGAGGATGTCTCGAAACTATTGACGAGACCAGTAGAAATATCTCTTGAAAGCATTTGCAAAAAAGCAGGTGTACGTTTTGGCTCAAATCCATTACTTAGCACTAGTGATGCATTTGAAGAAAAGTTTAAACGTCTAACTGCTCCTGACCGCTATATGGAAGACCAGCTGTTGTCATATGATGGGTTTTTTGATTACATCTCTAAAACCAGATTTGATCATTATGATGGCGACGAGTCTCAAAAACCCTTATACAAGTTGTACAGGGACCTCAGCAAAAGTAAAAAGGTTGAATTTATGAACAAATATACAATGTTTAATACAATGAAACAGGAGCACGTCGAATTGTATCAAAAGAATCTATTCGACTCAAGATTATTACGGATTTTGAAGGGGGTACCTAATAATTCCAAATATTTAATTGCAGATAACTTCGACGTAAATTCAAAAGTTGAAGCTATGCTCCGTACCTGGTTTACAACTGGTATTGAACGCCTCAAAGGAATATTTCAGAACGAAAATAAAGATCTGATGCTGGAACCTGAACTCATTTTAGTTAATCATGAATTTATGATATCGCTCATTGGTTATGAAAATCTTATGATGTTGACAATCTCGAATGTTCTTCAAACTGCCGATGCAGTAAACTACCGAACTCCAAGATTGATGCGTAATCTTATTGAGCAATATTATGCCTTAGCAATACAGATAAATGGTGACAAATCATTGAAATATATTTTGGACCGCTTTTCTATGGTGCATTACAATAGTTTATTTGGTGCTGTGTTGAGTATTCTTGTGCCAAACTTTACATTTACCAAAAACGATTTTTCTTCCTATACAGGTCACACAGTTAATCGTGTGAATACCTGGGCTGTATTTAAAGACTTTGAAGACGGCACACTGCCTGCATTTTCTTTCCATTTGACTATTAACGTGGCTAAGGGCTTCCAATTAAGGAACGTAATAAGTATGCATCCGGACTTGTTCGAAGCATTACAGCCATATGATCTTCGTTTGAAGAGTAAGAAATTATTCCATCCGATGTTATGTCCACCTCTGGCATGGAAAAGACCAGAGTTGGGTGGTTACTTAGATTCCTCCAAGCTCATGGTTACTTCAACAAATGATGCTTTTAGTAATCAAATTTTATCTGAGGTTTGCGACAATGGAAGTTTGAACGCGGTAAGCAGATCTTTGGATGCACTTGGTGAAGTACCTTGGACGGTTAATCCTCGAATATTTGAGGTATTGCTTAATGCTTCGAAAATGGAGGATGGGTTTCTCGACATTTTACCCCCATTGAAGGTTATAAGACTGAAGGACATGAGCATAATAGCTAAGCTAGAATATATGCTGATTAGAGAAAATTTTGATGTTTCCTTGAAAAGTTTACATGCTTTTTATGTTAACGGTGATATGTTTTACCAACCGCACGGCATAGACTTCAGAGGCCGAGCCTACAGTATGTGCAATTTTGTGAACCACTACCAGCATGATCCAATCCGCGCAGCTTTGATGTTTTGGGATGGCAAGCGCTTAGGCAAGGATGGGTTTAACTGGGTCAAGTATCAACTAGCAACAAAGTATGGTCTTGATAAAGTCAGCTTTTCGGAACGTGTGAAATTTGTGGATAACAACATATCAAACATTCTTGATTCTGCCGCAAATCCCATTAGTGGTAATATGTGGTGGAAAACCGGCGTTGATCCCTGGCAATTGCTAGCTGCATGCTTTGAAGTAGCTGCAATAATAGACTTTGAAAAAAAAGGAGGAAAGATACAAAACTACATATGCCATATTCCGATTCATCAAGATGGCTCTTGTAATGGTTTGCAACATTATTCGGCATTGTCGCTTGATTTGGATGGTGCCAAAGCTGTAAATATTTCACCGTCCGATGATGGTGCGAGGGCTGATGTGTACATGTCAGTCTTAGATGTTGTGAAGAAAAAAGCTGAACGAGGAATGGAATCTGGTAATAATATAGCCAAGCTAGCATACAACTTTGCTAGTCGCAAAGTTGTCAAACAAACAGTTATGACCACTGTTTATGGAGTGACTCTTGCTGGGGCAAGGGAGCAGATTTTGGGAAAAATAGACAAAATCATATCCCAAAGTGACATAGCAAAGGATCACCTGCCTATGATAATTGAATTAAAAGAAAATAAACAGGAAGTTGTCAAGTATCTTGCAGTAACAATTCTTCTGTCAATTAAAACTATCTTTAAAACTGCATTATTTATCCAAGTGTGGTTAATGGTTAACGCCGAGCGCATGATGACCTGCTATGATCAAGACACAATTCGGAATTATCAGGTGTGTCAAGGACTCGCCTCGACAAAAGAATTTGACTTCTTTTCCTCGACTCACTATAAGCCAGTGGAATGGACGAGTCTATCTGGTTTACCTGTGGTTCAACCTTATTTCAAGTGGAAAGGTACAATAGCGCGTTCTGCAATAGGATATATAAAGCTATTGAATTTCAAAACAATCGCGCCTGTCGCACGCTTGAAGCAATTGAATGGAGTAGCTCCAAATTTTATTCATTCTATTGATTCCCAACATATGATGATGACTTGTATGAAGGCTAAAGAAAAAGATATTTCGTTCGCAGCCGTTCATGATTCGTATTGGACCCATCCCTCTACAGTTGCGGAACTATCAGCTATTACTAGGGATGAGTTTATTAGGTTGCACAGAGCTGATCCGTTAAAGGCATTCTGGGAGGAAATGCGTGAAAAAACTTCTAATGCATACCAGCTTTGCTGGATAAGCATAGAGGAAGATCCGGAGACCGTCTCCCAGATCGAAAAAGTTCGTCTGAAGTACGACAATGTTCTGGTACAACGTTCGAAAAAGCGTACCTACAACAGCATCTTATTAAGCGAATTCTATAAGCAAAGCGAATACAGGGAAAATCCTGATGAGTTCGAAATACCACCAGTGTTGAAGATTCTTAAGGAAAACAATCCTACCTTATATTACCAAATGGGGGGAACTTATATTTATGTCTACCTGAATGAGTATCACAAACGCGTAACTGGAAAAGTATCGTTTGCCAAATTCATTCCTGTCCTTGCTCCTGTACAAGCTTTGGATATTCCTCCAAAAGGCGAGCTCGATCTTGAAAAGGTCCGTTCAAACGAGTACTTCTTCTCCTAGTCTATAAAATGCTGAAAACAATACAAGGCTGATTACTCCGTTTCCTTTATCATGCGTTCTAGTTTCCCAAATATCCTATCTCTATGAATTGCTAATTCGCTCGACTGATCACTCGCAAAAAATATGTTTCTCTTTAACTCCTCATCAATCGCATCACCATGGTCTTGAGACTTAAAATTATCGTCCGCCAAATAATCAACATCGTCGTAATCATCGTATTCATCCTCGACTAATGCCTCATTATTTCCATTCGACTCATTGCCGCTAGCAGCATCTTCGTCGCTAGGATAGTCGTTTTGATAAAAGTCTTCCGCGTTTGAGTCCTCATTATCAGATAAAGGCGTTGGTTTGGTGTTGGGATCATCATCTGATTGATAGAGGTTATTATCCTCGTCGTCAAAAAAGCGGATATAGCCAATCATAGACTCGGGATGATTGGCGGTGGTTAAAGTTTGTGTGTTTGACAAGAGGTACACGTCGTACACGTAGTCCGAGTCCTTGTCGGCTAAAGAGTCCAAATCTGGCGTGTCTTGTGCAACATCCTCTTGTGCGTGTGATGTAGATGCAGTTGTAGCTGTAATGCCGCCTCCTCGACGCTTACGCTTGGCAGGATTGGGAGAGCTCGAGAGCGAGAGGTGCGAGCTTATCATGTCCGATAGCTCGTTTGGGATAACCGTATCCGCCTCCAGCTGCTGCTCGGGGATAATGAAATTACGGGACGCTCCTGTCAGGGATGCATCGTCTAGCGGCGACGAGCTTGCGGGTCCCAGCGCTTCAGAGAGCACTGAGTGTATAACGCCAGCATCATTCTCGCCCGCATCGTCCGTGCGGCTCCATGCAAAGTAAAAGTTTTGGCGCTGGCCATCGCCCCCAGTCTCTAGGGCCGTGTTGTTAGCCCCTGACGCTGGCGACGTCCCTCGCGAAGCCACTGGAGAACCCGGCTTCGAGCGCTTTACCGCGCGCGTGTCCTCCAACACGAGGGCCTGAAGAGGACCCTGCCCGCGCTTGCGCTTGATGCGAAGAATCTGCGGGGGCGCGCCAACCATAGTGTCTCGTCAGCGAAAAACGCAGCAAAATCGCCACCTTATAAACAAAAATTCAGTTATTGATCGATGTGAGGATATTGAACGTTACCGCCGGAAACGACGTTATTTCAGCGCTCACGTTTGCTTCAATGCCAAAGCTGTGTAGAATCCCGCGTATCACGCCGCACGGAAGCCAGAGGTACGCTCCAGCCTTTGCAATGGTGTCGTGAAGTCCGCGTGGACTGTTGAGGTCGCGAATGAGCACGTAGCTATTGTCCACAAGCACAAAAGTACCGCGATGATTCGTGCGCAAGTTGTCCATCTGCTTGTTGTGCAAGTACTTCCACACGTCGCGGCACACAAACTTCATAATGTCCAATACATCTGGCATGTGTGCCACGGACCCACTCGCCTTGGCCCTGTAGAGTAAAAGTTCTGCAAGCTTGAGGCCTAGCGCGTAGCCGTGTGCCTCAATGCGGAGCGTCACCTCGTCGGACAGCACCAACGGGGAGTCCAACGTGGCAGCACCGCTCTGAGCAGCAGGACCGGTTTTAGCCACTACCCGCACCGAAGCCGGAACAATCTCGTGCATAAGCAACTGGAGGCTCGTAAAGTTCACGTAAGACGTCGCATCGAGCGGGTCGCGAACGGGCCCTGCGTGAACACCGCCTTGGACACTCATGTCGCGTCTCTGTTTTAGCAGCCACTTGATTCCCACCACTTGTCAAGTCTCCTAAAAAGGTTAGGTAACTAGATCCATACCGCTGTGCACGTGATATTACGTGACGGTGGTCTGATATTTTCTGACGCGCAAGGTAAATTTCATACTTTTTCTCTCCCACTTGTATTGTCAAAAATGTGAACCCTTAGCGTGTTGGGTTACGTAATATGTGCCTATGGCTCGCGCTCGCTAAAGGGGTAACCGCCCGAGTTCGGCGCGTGCGTGGGTGCATGTCTGCCGGTGCGCAGCATGTGTGTGAGATGGCGCGTCGGCACGCCACACAAGGCTGTGCTAGTTGCTGATCCCGTATGGATCGGCCTGGCGTCGACTGGCGCGGCTTCCGATCTTGCTGGCGCCCGGCAAGAGAGAATTTCCGGGAACAATCAAGGCTGCCAACAAGAAAAAACCGGGTCAAATGCAAAATCCGCTTTTTTGGCTCGTGAACGGCCGACTGACCGCAAACTGCCCGTGCTCCGGACGACGCAGCCGTCGCTGGGTCGCTGGGGCGAGTCTGGGGTGCTCGAGCACTGCGACGTAGGCGTGTAGCTCCTGGGCTCGATTGGAGGGCCCCGCTGCTCGCCACAGCCGCCAAAACGCGTGCTGTAAAAAGGCGTGCGCGTGCCCAAGAACTAATTTGCAGCAGAATAGCTGTCGTACAAAAAAAACAATCAACACAGTCCAGGGTCGCACTCTAACCAGCAGAAGAAGCTAGAGCGAGACCCATTCTCCCGCCACGTCCTGTTGTCGTCTGCGCATTCTTCAAGGAAGAAC
Source organism: [Candida] anutae (assembly GCA_030566955.1). NCBI lineage: Eukaryota > Fungi > Ascomycota > Pichiomycetes > Serinales > Debaryomycetaceae > [Candida] anutae. Next base: position 21,078 of record JAKUBP010000044.1, on the reverse strand, counting down.
AAGCGCTATTCTGGAGGACACCGCCAGTCACCTCTCCGTGAACCGTGCACCACCCGTTACCGAGTTCCTGTGGAAACCATTTCTACTCGCGAGTCCGTTGCTCCCAGCAAACTTTGCAGCGCGTCCTTGCCTAGCGCATTAAACGACGGGGTACTTAGTCTGTGTTATTATACGGAGCCCGCTTTGAGCCAAACGGGCACAGCAGCACCCCTCGCCACCGAAATTTTCAGCAACCGCGTTAAATGACTACTGTCGCGCCTTCAGAGTCTAGTATAGGCTACGTGCCGAGCGGCCAAATGTTAGGGCCCGGATCAGGGTCTCTGCTGAACGCCATACTTGATCAATCGCATCCGTTTAGTTCGCATTTGCCGCAACACCACTCGCACCACAGTCAGCAGCACTCGCAGCCGCGAGCTGAACATAGTCAACTTCACCAACATCTACCCCTGCATCAGCAAGGTCTGCAACTGCGCCAGTCATCCCAGTCGCAAGCCCAGCAGCCCGCATCACAGGGTCACGCATCGGTGACGCACTCCCTTAACCTGACCAATGTACATACGCCGGGGTCAGCGGTGCTCAAGTTGACGAACTTTCCGCCTAACCTCAGTCAGCGCGAGGCGACGATAATATTCTCACTAGTGAGCGACGAGGTTTCAAACGTCGAGTTGAAGGACTACACGATTTTCGCATACTTTACTAGCGTCAACACATGCTTGACGACTGCACAGCTATTGGACGGTAAATACATCTTTGGCTCTGAGTACCCGCCAGTGAAGGCGGAGTACGACCTGTTAGCTTTGAGCTCGCCACAGGGCCAGCAGCAGCCTATTAATAATGCATTTTCATTGTTGCGCTTGGGTGGCGCACAGGCATCAAACATTTCGCCACCGATTCATCACGGAAATCTCCTCACTTCCTCGTCTGTCCTTGGGCCGCTGGCCCAAAGCCTGAATCCGACGACTCCAACTACAACGGATGCGTCAGGAAACGTTGTGATGTTGGTAAATGGCGTGGGCGCTGGTCAGGACGCCTTGTCGTTTGACAGCTTTCAAAAGAGACAACCAATTAGCCAACGTTCTCGCTTTGTCTTTAGCGACCCGTTTGCAAATGCAGCAAACCAGCCCACTGGCCCCTCTTCGGGCCCTGCTAGTGCCGTAAACGCAAATCCAGCCAGAGGAAGTCGCTCAGAATCTGCCTCTGGCTCAGTTCCTGCAACTGCGCCTCAGTCAGTCAGTATGCACGGTGTTGGTGGAAGTCGTACCGGCTCTAGTTCAGGCTCTGCCTCTGGTGCGAGCTCAGGTCCGGCCGCAACAGGCATCGACCTCAATGACTTTACCGGAAAATCCATTCTCTTGTTGGAGTCACAAAATGACGCCATGGAGTACGAGAGCTTAGTTCGGGACCCATGGGGACATACTCTCCCTAGTCAGGTTGGCCCAGGGCAAATTGCACCCTTGAGTGGCAGCCAACTGGCCCCCGGTATAGGTTCATTTGATTGGAATTCAGTTAATGTTGGCAGTGGAGGCAGCCCAGTTGGTCCTAATAACGGTAGCGTCTCCGGAGCGACTCCAAGTGGAGGAGCGGAACGCAGAAGAACCTCTGCCTTTTTCAGCAGTACTGTTGGCGCAGTTCCGCCAAGTAACCCGCAATTGCATCATTTGAATTCTAACGGACAGCAATCAAATGGATCGCTCTTGTCAACCTCACATACTGCACTGGTAGTCCCTCCGACGGTTCCCCAGGGTCCTAGTGCCGCTGGTTTGGCACAATTGAGTATCTCGCATTCCAACCAGCCCACTCCCTCTGCTGCAGCACCCACTAAGGCACAGTCGTCGCCAGTTCTGGCTCCAGGCTCTGCAAAGAGCAGTAACCAGCAACTGCCACAGCGCGGTGCCTCACAGGTACAACAACCTTCTCAGTCTGCACAGAGTGGCTCACTGCAAAATCAGCTGTCATCTGCAACTAGGCAACAGTCAAGTTCCAGCGTCAAGGATGTTCCCGACTTATCTTTGTTAGCTCGCGTGCCTCCGCCGGCTAACCCTGCTGACCAGAATCCTCCCTGCAACACGCTTTATGTGGGAAACCTTCCACCGGATGCAACCGAAGCCGAGTTGCGTGCGTTGTTCTCGCCACAGAATGGATTCCGCCGTCTCTCATTCCGCACCAAGAACCAATCGGGCGGAGGAGGTTCTGGCGGCTCCACCACCAATCACAGTCACGGGCCCATGTGTTTTGTGGAATTTGAAGATGTTGCACATGCCACCCGTGCTCTCGCAGAGTTATACGGTCGGGCGTTACCGAGACCCAATGGGGGTAACGGCAAGGGTGGTATTCGGTTGTCGTTCTCTAAGAATCCTTTGGGAGTTAGGGGACCTGGTAACCCTAGAAGAACTTCAACTAACCCCGTTCCCGGGTCTAATGCATCGGTCAGCAATTCCAGCTTAACTGCTGGTGGGGTCAGCCAAACTCAAAATGGCGGAGGGGTAGGAAACTACGGGTATCTGAACTACCAAAAGCAGGGCTGATTGCGACACTAGGTACTTTTTTACCCTACTCCAACACTCAGTAACAGGCTCACGTCCATGTATTTGGATCATAATTTTTCTTTTAACACGCTTTCCTACATTTGTCTCATACTGCTCTGTTGATTTGTCCATTCTATTGCACTCAGAGGTGGATACTCTTTCTATTGCTTTAAGTTCTTGTTTTATTCTCTGTCTGTCATTAATACAAACATTTATATTCCCCGATAAACATTTGAGTCGGTTGGCAAATTGTGTGGGATTTGCATTTGCGTCTACACTTTGCTGGCTCAGTAACACTCTTTTTCTCATAATGGTTGTAAATCCGACTATGCGCGGGTCCAGTCTGAGTGGTGCTGCTAGTTCACGTTCGAGTAGTGGCCGACAAGGAAGTAGGGCTCAGGCTCGCAATGGGAAGACGGTAAGTGCTGGCGGCGCCAAACGCAGAGGGGTTTCCAATTCTACATTGGTTGACCCCATAAAGACAGTTAGTGACGTCGATGTCCCGCCTGGTACTAATGAGAGACCAGCATTAGTTCCAGAGCCCAGTGTGTTGGTGCCACCAATTTTGGTTGATGGTTCACCTGAAAGCGGTTGCAACCAGCTCTTCGGTAATCTAGCCATTAAGCTCAATGGAGCATATTTTGAATGTATCGATGGTCTCAATTTGCGGGCCTATAGTAGTTCCGTGGAACTGGATTTAGAGTTTATCAAAACCTTCAAGTTGTGAATTTTTTTTGTATCCTGATTGCGCTATCTTTGAACCAAGTTTACAAAGTCTTTGGTGCTAGCGTAAACTTGTGTTAGCCAAGTTGAATTCAACAACGCGGTTGTTGAGGGTCTCATTAACGGGTCGGGGTTCAATAAAGCGATGATGAACTTGCGTGAGTCGTAATGCAAGTCTTTGAAAAGTTGTAATGCGGGGTTATTGCTGAATTTTGACAGGCTGTCGTTCAAATCATTAAATGTGCGGGCAAGCATCTCAGCCGTGCGAGGGTAATTTTGTTGGTATTTAAAGTACGCATTCGACTTTTGGTCCTGCTGTAACTTACTCAGTCCCCAAGGCACTTTCATCAAGAAAATCTGGAAGTATAGAATTCCAAGTGCCCAGTAGTCTATCGCAAGCAATCCTGGGGTATTTTTGACTATGTCATCAATGTTTAGCGTTTGTAAATCCTGTTCGTACACGAATAATTCTGGCGCCATGAAGCTTATCGTTCCTTGCACCAATTCGCGTGGTTTCAGCCTGAGTCTCTCGGTGCATTTACACTTGTCCTCGAAACATATGCTGTAGCCAAAGTCACTGATCTTTATTACGCCATCGGCATCAATCAAGCAATTTTCAGGCTTGAGATCGTGATGTATCACGCTTTTTGAATGAAGAAACTGTACTCCACGAACGATCTGTTTGAACACCGCATCCTTGATGCTTGAACTGATCTCGACCTTGTGCCTCCGCAACGTGGAGAGGTAGCCGAGCAAGTCCCCCCGAGCAAGATAAGGTAACACTATGGCGAGCTCACCCGTATCTGGTACCGTCGCCAAATCTAGAACGGACACAACGTTCTTGTGTCCACATAGTCTCAGATTACAGAATTCGTTACGCGCCATTCTTTCGTAACTTTCGTGCAGCTGCTGTGGACGCCGTTTGATGATCTTGATCACAACCGTTCTTGAGAGCGTCTTATCTGCGCCCTTGAGGACTGTGCCGTTTACGCCCTCATATAAAGGCTTTGCCGATGTCTTGATATAATCGGTAGAGATTTTTGGAAGCTGATCCCACCCCTTCTCTACTTCGTCGGGCTTGTTATCGATTGCGATCGTGCCGGCTATATCCAGTGGAGTGTCGCATACCCCGCTCGCCACGACAGCACTCTCTTCCAACAACTGTCCCATCCCGTCAGCCCCGCTGTATTCGATACGCGCGATACAGTACGATCGTGGAGTTGGTCGACCGCAGTATCCCTCAATGTCTTCGACAACTCCTATCGGTGGCTTCTGCCCCTTTGTCAGCATTGGTCCGAAATATGCAAAAAAAAATTTTGCAACCTACAATGCCCCTACAAAAAACAACAATTCCAAGCCAGTCCAATTCGGACCTTCAAAGAACGATCTGCTAGTATACCAGTATACCTGGAAGTGTAACTGTATATTACGAGAGTGTTTGAACTGTTAGTTATTAACTGCCTATCAGAATCGCAATATGGAGAGTTTCAGCCAAGCATCCTTTATTGCAGTGGCTACTTCTTAGCTCCGTACTTCGAAACCGTCTTACCATCGGGAATAGTGAATAATACAGCGGGCTTTCCATCTTTGCTAGGTTGGTCGACCTTGTAGTATCCCTTTCTTTCAAGCTGAATGATTTCTCCGGCTTGCAACTGGCCAATGTTGAGGTCTCCAAAAGCGGCAGTATGGAACTCCGTGTTCGGAGTCAAGAAGTTCTCAAAGTCGTCGCCTTCCTCTAATTTGTCCTTGGTAATCAAGTGGTCAAAGTCGACCAAGTCAAGTTCGACCTTGTCCTTGGTGTCTGCCAACCAAGTGATCTTCTTCGTCGTCTTACGGAAGTCGCCCTCCAAGTGCAACTTGGCCTCAATAGCTTTGACGACATTACCTTCCTTCTCGACCTTGGTAATTATAACATTACCCCAGTCCATAAATGTAATTTCCTCATTCTCGGTTAATCCAGCCGCGTCGGCTTGGTCAATCAAGGCCTTGTTGGAAAAGATAACCTTCTTAAGACCGACATCAGGGTTCTTCTTATGCTTCGGCTTGTCTTCGATAACAGGCTCTGTGGGAGCACCAGCTAAAGTGACTGGAACCGCATTCTCGGCCTCGACAGCAACAAATCTGGGAGCGACCGGGTCAATAATCTTTTTGTTCAAGGCCCAAATGACCAGCCAGTCCAAGTTGATAATGTTCTTCAGGGGACCCTGGGCAATAATGAAGTTGCGCAAGCCTTCGACTGTCATACCTCTTCTTCTTACACCTCTAACAGTAGGGAAACGGGGATCATCCCAGTTGGCGACAAGACACTTGTCAACAAACCACTGCAATTTTCTCTTGGACAACAAAGTACGGACAAAATTGACTCTACCAAAGTCCCAGATAGCCACCTGGCGTAACTTCAAGGTCTTAATAAACCATTCGTACTGTGGGTTACGGTCTCTGTACTCGTTGGTTCTCAAGGCGTGGGTAACTCCCTCAATGGAGTCAACCACAGGCACGCAAAAATCGTACGTGGGGTACATCTTCCACTCAGATCCAGTTCTGTGGTGAGGAGTCAAGTTACATCTGTAAATGACTGGATCTCTCATCGCCTTGTTGGGACATGCGTAGTCGATCTTGGCTCTCAAGCAGGACTTGAGACCCTCTTCGGTACCGTTCTTCATGTCTTCAGTGAACACTTTCAAGTTCTCTTCGACCAGTCTGTCTCTTCTTGCAGAAGCATCACCGACCATTCTCTCCTCTCTCATCTTCTCCAAGGGAGTGTCGTCACAGTATGCGTGACCCTCCTTGATCAATGACACTGCCAAGTCGTACATTTCGTTGAAGTAGTTTGACGAAAAGGTGACTCTGTCACCCTTGATTCCCAACAAGGCCAAATCCTCAATAATCGAGTCTTGGAACTCCTCCTTCTCCTTGGAAGGGTTAGTGTCGTCAAATCTGATAATCAACTTACCTTTGTAAGCATGAGCAAAGTACTCGTTCAAAATGGCAGCCTTTGCATGTCCAATGTGCAAGTATCCAGATGGCTCAGGAGGGAAACGAGTCACCACCTTGCCAATCTCGGCACCTGGCAAGTCAATCTCAAAATTGGCCTTGTGCGTCTCCTTCTTGCCACCACTCTGGGCGGCCTTGGCAGACTTGCGCAATTCAAGCACTGACTTGGCCATACGGTCGACAGGAGCTTCGTAAAGACCATCCTGTGCAATGAAAGCGTACCATCTAGAAACATTTGCGTACACGCCGTTTTTGAGAATGGAACCCATCAAAGCGTTAGCACGGAGCACACCCCACACGGCCAAGTCTGCATCAGAGATAGCGTACCCAACAACAAATGAACGGAAATTCAAGTGTGCGTCCAAACGCTCCAAGTCGGTAGCCAACTCCTTAAAGTTCTTCACGTACAACTTGTCCAAAGCAAACTTTACCCATTCCTGAGAGCCTGGGTGTGACTTCACAATTTGAGGAAAAGTCAGAGAAAAGTAGGACAAGATCTCGGCCTGGTCCGCGATGACATTGCCGTCAGCAGAAGTCAATTTGGCATTGGCAACGGCGTCCTTGACAGCACTCTGCTCGTCCACAAACTCAACAGTAATGGAAGCATCAGATTCACCAGAGTTGATGGCTTCCGCAGCAATAAGTACAGGATATGCAGCCTGAGCGGCTTTCGCGGCAATAGTAAGGGTCAATGACATTGGCCTCACCTCTACTCTTTATAATACTAGCGTGTGCTCAGAAAACTTTTTGTGATGACAATTTCCGGTCAATTTGTGATTTGCGCGTGATTTGGTAAGAAGTCCGACTTTTTTATCAGATTGTGATACCCTGCAAAATGGGCTATTCTAAAAAGAGAAAAGCCCAAGTTGTATTCATAAACACTTGTTCTTGTATATTGGCTTGTTTACAACTAGATATTTTATTAGTGGTTACCTGTGTATCGTTTCTAACCCTCAAATACCTTTACTTATATGTGTATATTGGTCACGTGAGTGTAAGTGTGCCACGTGTGTGCTGTCACGTGTTCGGTATCTTCAAGTTGGCTTCTTTACACAGTTAGGTGTCGTTTCGACTGCCATGAGTTCTACTCTCAAACGACCAGACTCTCCCTCCAATGGGCAGCGCCTAAGGCCCACGGCTAAGCGCTCACCATCAATATTGGTTACCGATGCTAGAACGGCAAATGTTAAGGGTGCGAGAGCTCCTTTTGCAGGACATAACTACAAGAAGCAGCAGGAGCAACAGCAGCAGCAAGGCCAATCGCTCGGATTCCAGCAGCACCAGCATCAAAGTGCGCTCCAGAAGCGCCTAGCATTTCGTAACAAGTATACCGATATTTCCGTGGATAAGTTACTCAGTAACTCAAGTGATATACCTTCGGGTCAAAGTCGCCTTCCACTGTTGATATCGAGCACAAACAGGAGTTTGAGCTCAGGTTTACGTACTGGGCGACCTTCTTCTCGAGATGACGGTTTACGGAAAAATATAAGAAGTATCCCCAAGCTTTCTCTGTCACTCCCTTCAAGAACTTCCAAGACGTCACAAAAGTTGGTGTTGATCCCTGAACTGCAAAGACAACACACATCCTCGTCTCCACCGCTACAAAATTCAGTCTCCCTTTCCCAGCTGTCTCAGTTTCAGGGTCATAGTGACGAAATGCAGGCTCAAATTCAACGGTCTAGAGCAGAAATGATGTCCAAAGAGGGACGTGCAAATGAACTTAGTCGGATGACGGCATATTTCATTTGTGATCAGTTCAACAACCCTGCGGTATCCAAGTTTCTTCGTGAAAATCATGGTGTTAAGCCGAGAACATATGATGAGGCACTTTACGTTCCCTATGCGTTGCCGTTACTACCCGGCTCTGATGGATTCCGTGTCAAATCAAATAATTCAGCAAAGTTGCAATCAAACACTCGTTACATGGAAAAGATGATAAATAAAAGTGAACAAGCCGACCACTTGTACGAGTATTATTCCGGGGTCGAAACCCCCGAGCATGCCAATAACTATTCCATGGATCCCGAGTTGGAGAATTTCGAATCAAATACCCCTTTTGATCCATCAGAGCCCCAATTTTTTGCTCCGCCCCTCGACTCCAATGGTCCAGGAGATTCGTTACCGAGTACGAGCGGAAGTGAAAGTGACAGTGGAGAGCGTGGACCGCTCAATCCACAATTTTTGAGGGCAGAGCTGTCATCAAAGGAAGCTGATGACAGTAATACGCATAGAAATGACCTCAGAGGAACAAGCAACATGGAATCATCATCCGGTGAGAATTTGGGAACTAGCACTGCTTCAAGTCATATGCAAACTGATGTTTCCAAACATCATGCTGAAATGTTTGTCTTTTCTTATGGCATTGTAGTATTTTGGAACTTTTCTGAGATTCATGAAAAGAACATCCTTGCTGACTTAACATTTGCATCTAACAAGCCAGAGCCGTTATTAATTAATCCAATTGATGAACAAGACATCGAAACAGAGGAGTTTCACTTTGAGTACGATAACCAAATTCACCGTCCTCGCATTTATAATGACATGATCACACTTAGGTCTGGTGACCACTTAATTAAACTCACCATGTCCTACGCAATCGCACAACTGACGAAATTGTGCCTCTTTGAAAGCCGTATGGTCAATATCTTGCAGCTGATCTCCAAAATTCCAAAAAAGTTGGCTTTGACTGGAAGACTAGGTCTCAAGCGCACTCAATTATTGAAAAAGTCTGGAAAGCTCTTCAAACTCAGAGTCGACGTTAATCTTTCGAGCTCTATTTTGGACACGCCAGATTTTTTCTGGTCGTTTGAACCAGCTTTGCATCCGTTGTATACGGCAGTTTGTGAGTACTTGGAAATCGATCAGCGGGTTCAGGTGTTGAACGACCGCTGCAAAGTTTTCCTAGAGTTTCTGGATATTGTTAGTGATAGCATCAATGAGAAGAACACCAACAGAATCACTTGGATGATCATCGTTATCATCTTTATGAGCTTACTGGTTAGCGTCTTCGAGTTTGTGCTTCAAGTTATGTAATACAATTAAAATTCCACTCCTCTATTTGGTAAACAGGCGCGTTAATGAAGATATGAGCTTGCCATCAAAGTATGCGCCGGGTGGTCTCAGTGCAGAGGACCTGGCTCGTACTATTACAACTGGTCGGCGTCCTGTTGGATCTGTAAACTACACGATACGAACAATAGAGAATAGGGTGAACGATGCAGCTGCGAACAGGGAAAACGCCGAAACTACAGAGGACATTGAAATGGTCCCCATGGATGACTATAACGAGGTTAGTGTTATCTCCGAGTATGTTAACCGCACTCGTATACAAGGTACTTTTGCGTACGACGAGCCGTCCAGTGGCGATGATGCACTCATGGAAGACGTCACCGACAGGCCAAGTGTAGACTGCGTATCTAATCTTATCGTGGATACAAACTTCTTGCTTTCCCACTTGAACATTGTGAACGGAATGGAGTCAATTGCCAGCAAGTTTTCTCTTCGAATCATAGTTCCTTTGGCCGTTATGCGTGAATTGGATGGGTTGAAGAATTCGAACAAAATCACCAGCGGGGAGGGACTTTCGGAAAAGTCTGTGGGACATTTGGCACGTTGGGCTAATCAATGGGTCTATAATTCCTTGGCCAATTCCAGCTCGGTTGTTTTCGGACAGAAGCTCAATCAACGAATTGACCGCAATGCAACCCAAGACGAATCGATTTTAGACTGCTGTATGTTCTTCAAGAATAACAATCCTAACTCGCTTATTGTGCTAATGTCAAATGATAAGAACTTTTGTGCCAAGGCACTTTCCAACGATCTATTGACTATCAGTTTCCGCAAGGAGATGACAGCAGAACAAATTGCCAGCGTTGTACAAAACGAGAGTATACAGCGATATGGACATGTCTCCCGGTCCCCGAGACCAACAATAGAGAGCCGTCACCAAACTTCGGGAGTCGCCCTGCTGGAAGGGATACCTAATTGTTCTCAAGCTGGGTCGCCTCGAGACTTGCATACCAAGATTCAACAGGTTTACAATGAAATTAAACAAATTACCCTATCTGCGACCCACGCTTGTATGGAACATACATACGGTGACGAAATCGTTCTTTTGCGAGATTACGATAAGAATTCTACAATCACTCTTTCTGATTGTGCTGCAGTGATGATACGATTCTGGTTCACTGTCTTCCAGGACATATTCAAGCATGATCCAGAGAAATTTGTGCCTTTCTACCAAGAACAAAATGTTGGCAAGACCCAAAGTGCTAAGCAGATAGTTCATTGTGATATACCATCGTCGCATATAGAGTTTAAAGAATTTGTTGTCTTTTGGTGTCAAGCATTGACAATAATGTACTCGACCGCTATGAGCACCGAACAAAATAGTGCCCTCCAGCAACTCATTCTCCGGTGGAAAAGTATAGCTAGTATATAATAATGCTTGAAATAATGTAGACTTCAAGACCATGCTGTTTCTAGCGTTTTAGCCCCTTCAGATGTATGCGGCCAAATCTGGGACGCCTTTTCGATGGACTAGAAAGAGGCTTCGAGTCAGGCATGTGCGTCTCCAACTTCTGATCTGCTTTTTCGCTTTTTAAAATAGGGACCTCGTTTAAAGACTCTTTTAGGACGGGAACCTTGGATCTCCTCGATTTTGTCTTGGTTTTCAAGATACCTAGTTTTGATCTCTTTTTCGGTGATTGTTCGAGAATCGCGGCCTGCGCTTCATTCTCTGATTGTTTAACTGAAGACGTGTAAAAATCGTACGAACCAGTCTCTATTTCCGCTTTTTTAGATTGTGGTAATGATAAAGGAGTTCCTCGGTTATTGTATACAATATCGTTCGATGCATTCCATGTCGTCTTATCAGATATCGGATCTAGTATGCTGTTTTTATGAAGGTACTTTTCGTGGCTAGACCATTCTCTGTCGAAATCTTCCAACCATCTCTGCTCATTGAATACCCCTAATTTTGTGGCATCTGTACTATTGTTCCGCTTGTAGGTCGAAATAAGATCGGAGCCATGACTCATCTTAAAATTCTCCATCAAGAACTTAGAGAATACTTCTTTTGCCTTGATAATACGCTGAAGACTATCAATCTTTTTTATTAGGATTTGGTGATTGGTCATTTGGTATTTGCAAAGGGAGCTCATAACTTCCAGAGCCATTTTGGCATCTTGTTTTAGCATAAGAAATGTCCAAACGTCTTGACAATCTGTGCTGGCATCTATATCTCTCAAATCCAAATCCATTGCAATTTCCAGAGAACCGCTGAGTCGTATAGTGTGAAGATTTTTATCTGAGACTCTACTACTCAAAATGTTTAGTAGTTGTGAAAGAGTTTCACGGTCTAAGTCTTCCCATCCAATTTCAGCTGCATTCTTGAGTAAATCTTCCCGAGTGAGTGACTGTACCCATACGTCGTTAAAATCTGTGGCATAAATAGTGCAGCTTTGGCTCTTAGTGTCACATCTTAATCCATAGAGAAGCTGCTCTGAAGTGATATTTGGTAATTCTGCAACTTGCCATGACACTGGAAGCCTGAGCATGACACTTCGTTGCTTTTGGTGATCCAGTCGTCTTCTTTGCGATTTTCGTCTTTGTGAAATTCTTCAAGCAGGCCAAAACTCCTTCAAGCTATATTTTGCCCGGTAGAGGACCAATTCCGGTCATAATTGGATCTTTCACTTAAGAAATCTCAAATGTTCTCTAATCAAGAGTCTGCTTATGTAATTATTGACCTGGATACCAGAAATAGCGCTGGCAATCACCCGTCACTCAGTTAATCCATGGGCAAAGAACAGGTTACCATTTCTGCTAATTCCTTAACCACCTTTGTTGAGAGACTTCGCAAACTATTGCATGAGAAGCAAGAAACCATTGGCAAGGAAGCTAGAGTATTAGTGTCTGTTGCCGGAATCCCTGGCTCGGGAAAATCCACCATTGCATCTTCCGTAGTCTCGGAACTCAATCGAGAATCACCTGTTGCTGTTGTTTTGCCACAAGATGGATTTCACTATTACAGATCTGAATTGGAGAAGTTTCCTAACAGCGAAGAAGCTTTTCGTAGACGTGGTGCTCCGTTTACATTCGATGCTGACAGGTTCACCAAACTTTTAGGTCGTGTAGCGAATTCCACAAGATTGGAGGAGACTATTTATGCTCCGTCTTTTGACCATTCAATTCAAGATCCAGTAGAAGATGACATCAGGATCACTAACCAAATTCAATTTGTGATTGTTGAAGGGAGTTATGTTGCACTTAAGGACACTCACTGGAATAATGTAAGCACGCTTGTAGATGAAAGTTGGTTTATCAAGGTTCCTTTTGAGATAGCCAAGGAACGTTTGATCAAGAGACATTTGGAATCTGGGATTTGCAATACATTGGAAGAGGCTACCGTGCGTGCTGAGGGTAATGATTTGATAAATGCGAGGTACATAATTGACAATTCGAAAGAAACAGATATTGTCATCGAATGAGTACTGATTTGAGGTTGCTTCATGATAGCAAAAAGCTGTTTATGCAAAATATATAAAGAATATACAAGGAGATGAATGGTTCTAATAGAACTAAATCATATCGCGCTCACATTATAGCGCATTTTAATTCCCATGGCCGAGAGTTCAGAGTCCAAATATTTCAAGACAAAGGGAATGGCAACAATAGTTGTATCGGCACCGCCTACAAATTTCTTACCCTGTCCGTCTTCCCAAATTTCAGACTCGTCCACGTACTCGCCCTTCTGAGCATATGCGTCCAATCTTTCAGCACATCTCCGACATCTCACCACGGCCATGGACCCTACTCGGGGTACAGTAGTCTGTGTCGTTAATATAGATCCACATGAGCGACATATGGAGGTTTGTGTATAGTCCGAGCAATTCAACAATCTGTCTTGTAATAAGAATGCTGTACCATGACCAATTAAAGCATCTCTCTCCATCTCACCCACACGAATACCACCCGATCTCTTTCTTCCCTTAACAGGCTGCATAGTTAAAGAATTTACAGGACCGGTAGACCGAACCTGGAATTTGTCGTTCACCATGTGTCTTAACCGCTGGTAGTAGACACATCCAATGTAGATATCAACTCTCAACTCTTCTCCGGTAGCACCTGAGTACATAGGCTCGTTTCCATGGTAGTTGTATCCTGCCTTACGCAACTGCTCTCCAAAGAAGTCAGCAGGTGTGTCATCCTCACTGAATGTCCAAGGAGTGGAGTCCTGAGAAATACCATGCAAAGCACCAGCCTTACCTGCCAATGACTCAACAAACATACCGATCGTCATACGAGAGGGGAAAGCGTGTGGGTTAATGATAACATCCGGTTGAATACCACTTTCCGAAAATGGCATGTCGATTTGGGGCCATTTTCTCGAACAAACACCTTTCTGACCGTGTCTCGAGGAGAATTTATCACCAATAAGAGGTTGTCTCGTAACTCTGTATTTGATGGTTATCTGCTGTCCTTCTTGTTCACCATTGTCATCGCCCAATAACTTTACTTCTTCGATAAAACCAGGCTCTGAAGAGTGGTAAGTCTTAACCTTAGTTTTACCCAAAATATCATCATAATAAGCAACAATTGGGTCACCCTCTTCCATCTTAACTCCAATTAATGGCAACCCATCAGAATCTAATTTTTCTTTCCAGGATTCGGGCCATTCATCAGTTCCAAATCCAAAATGTTGAGTGATAGGGTCTCCTCTTCTTCTGGACTGTGACAAGTCCACCTTCTCAACTTTGTAAACAGTTCCATATCCAAATCCTCTCTCGTCGGCGGATTTATTAATAATCATTGCATCATCCATATCATAGCCAGTGTATGAGATAACAGCGACAACGGCATTCATACCGTTAGGGAAGTTGTCCATTCCGTAATCATCGTAAAGGTTAGCTTTGACAATCGGGGTCTGGCCTGTCTGCAACCGATACAACTTGTTGTCGGATCTGTGGCACAAGGCAACACCAGGAGTACCCATAGTTTGCTTACCCATCTGGCACTGGTACATATTTCTTGGAGACTGGTTGAAGTCTGAAAATGGTGTCAAGTTTGCCAAAATGGATAATATGTTAGTAGGAGAGAACTCAACGTGGCTGTGAACTTCACTTTCAATCTCAGCAGGAGTCACTGCAACGTTCATGTAAACTTGTTCGAACGGACCTAAGATATCCGTCTTATCCAATGGTAAGTACTTTGTGGGTCTCATCATTCTCGAGTGACCACCAAAGAGGAATAACCCAGGATATTGACCGTTGTTAGAAGGAGGAACAAGGCCTATTTCTAACTCGAGAGGTAAGTCATGAGTGCCTTCAACCTTCCAGAATCTCAATGTATCAGCTACAATCTTACCCTGTTCGTGGCTAGTCCATCCCACAATACGGCCATCAAGCTGAACACAGCACACGCCAGGACCAGCAGAAAATGAATGAGCCGGAGACACACCCAAAAGGGCTAATGCCTTAGGAACCCCCGAGACATCAGATGCCTCCGTTGCGATTTTGCACTTGTGTGCCAAGTGGTTTAATAAACCACAAGGAGAACCATCAGGGGTATGTACAGGACACAAAAAGCCCCAGGATTCAGGCAACAATTTTCTTACTGTAGTTGTCTTCATCTCCGTAAAGAAGGAGCCTCTATGCACCATTCTAAAGTGCGAAATGAATCTGTGGAAGTTAATCTTCTCCGCAACAACAGTATAACCTGAAACCTGCTGCAAGTCCAAACCTGACTGAGATACCAAGTTACCTGTGGAAAGGAAGTATTGCAACTTTTGACCAATGTTCTCATTGATTCTCATGAACACCCTTGACATGTACTTTCTATCATTGAAGTTGATCGCAACACCGCGATTTATGTCAGAGTCAATCTGCAACTTTATAGACTGCAAATACTCCTCGATTTTTTCCTTAATGATCATACCGTATAAGAAACCTCCCAATAACACTTCCTGGTGCTGCGTCGCATCGGGATTGTCGGGAGCTGAGTCACCGGCAACCAAGGAGTACAACTTTCTAATCATAAATAAGAGCATTCTAGACTTGTCGACATTGTCAGGCAAGTGGACCAAGACGATTCTTCTTACAACCTCCTTACCAACCTCAATGTCTGAAATATTAGGAGTTGCTCCGAAAACAACTCTAAACTTGTCTCCCAAGTATGCCAACGTCTCCTGCTTAGAGTACAACCTGTACAGCTTGAATGTTCTTAACAACAATTCCAAACGATCGGTCAAGAAAGAGTTGGTAGTTTCGGCACCAACGATACCATCGAATATTTCGCGATCGTTCGTCTCAGTCAAGGCCTTCAAGATCATAACAACCGGCACTAAGTACTCATTCTTTCTCCATGAAAATCTGAACGTAACATTACCATCATTCAAGTAATGCAACACATTTGTTTGTGATGTTTGGTCAGGGCGGACCGATCTGATCTGTATACCAAACTTGGTGTAAGCCGCACCTCTGTTACCAAAAGACGGACGAATGAGAGCCATGGGGTGGTTACGACGCTGCACAATCAACATACGAATCAACTTTTCAATACCATTGACAATGAAATAGCCACCCAACTCATCGGACTCCTCTTTCTGGTTCACCAACTCCGCGGGAGAAAGTTTCTCCAAGTGGCATCTGTTAGACTTCAACATCACAGGTACTTGACCAGCTTCTCTGATCTCTGAGACCTCATCTTCGTCATTAACACTCCAGGTTACCTTCAACATTAAGCGGGAACGGTAGGTCGACATGCGCTCGCGGCACTCTGACGGGGAAGTCTTTCTGTTAACTGAGAGTTTGTCGTTAGCAGGAACAGCAGGCTTGGCCAACTGAACAGACTCCACACGAATCATCAACTTGTTACCGCGTCTATCTGTGCTGTGAGTGTCAAATACTGTGCGTGGGCCAATGTCTTGCACTGCAAGGTTTAACAACCCACCGTCAGGGCCCTCGGTCAAGGCATTGAAAGAGCCCACATGGGGCGCTACGGCATCTTGGAGCAAGGGGAAGGCACTCTTATCCTTTGGAGGATTCTTAAAACGCTCCTCGCGCTCAAGCGTTCTGAACTGAGCGCCCATCTCCTCCTGTATGCTTAATGATTATCACCGCGATGAGTGTAAAATTTTGTCAGGCCCGTCTAAAGATGTTCTCACGTGATTTTGGCGTGATCATTTGAGATGATCATCGCCAATAGGAGCGCCAGCACCCCAGACGAACGAGGCAAAGTTGAAAGGGAGGAGTGCGATACAATGGCCAAGTCGCGGTACGAGTATGTGAAGGAGTTTGAGAGAGAGAATATACTCCTTCCTGAGACGCACATTGTGATTCGTGTAGACGGAAAAGGATTCCATCGTTTTAGTGAGGAGTACGGGTTTAGCAAGCCAAACGATATGCGCGCATTGTTGGTAATGAACAGAGCAGCAGAGGCGCTCATGCGGCTGATTCCGGACATTGTTTTGGCGTATGGTGACTCTGATGAATTTTCCTTCCTTTTGCGCAAGCAGTGTGTCCTTTACGAGAGGCGAGAGATGAAGTTAATTACCATGGCTGCGGCGCTCATGTCCACCAACTACATGCTTCACTGGAATGCCGAATTCCCAGAGAAGCCTATACGAGCTGAGCGTTTACCGACGTTTGATGCACGCGCAGTAGTGTACCCCACTCTCAAAGTTGTGCGTGACTACTTTGCATGGCGTCAGGTGGACTGCCACATAAATAACTTGTACAATACTGTCTTCTGGGCTTTGGTCGACAAAGGAAAGATGACACCGCAAGAAGCAGAACGGCGGCTAATTGGCACGCTTGCGGCCGACAAGAACGAAATACTCTTTAGTGAATTTCAGATAAACTACAATAACGAGCCCGAGATGTTCAAAAAGGGCACAGTGCTCGTACGAGAGCAAGGCGAGGTACCCCCAAACGAGCGTGACTTGAGCAGCCGTCAGCGCCAACGTTTAGACAAGTCGCGGCGCAAGGCAGAAATCAAGACATATCATCGCGACTTGATAAATGATGATGAGTTTTGGAACTCCCGTCCGTGGTTAGCAGAGTAGAGTGCAGGGTACAAAAGGTAATAAAACAGGAATAAGCGTAGTTAAAGAGTACAAGAATCAAAAAAGTAATAAGGCGCAATATGCAAGCCCGCAGATGAT
Source organism: [Candida] anutae (assembly GCA_030566955.1). Taxonomy (NCBI): domain Eukaryota; kingdom Fungi; phylum Ascomycota; class Pichiomycetes; order Serinales; family Debaryomycetaceae; species [Candida] anutae. The sequence continues at coordinate 3,672 of JAKUBP010000044.1, read as the reverse complement.
AAATCAACACGTGGGAATGTATGAGTAGAGCACATGGTTGTGATAATGGCCCATGTGATTGTGTGAAAACACACGTTGGGTGGTAACTCGCTGGCGATGTATAAGAATACACCTGGTCGGTTTGCACAAACGGCAGTGCAAGTGACCAAACGCTCATTGGCGTGGTATAAACGAATGTAGCTTCAAGCTGTTGAACAGAAAGAATTAAATGTTGCAGACTCAATAGAGAATGATGCTGAGCGGTGCACTGTGAATTGTTCGTGTCCCATCAAGTATCTGGTTCATGGGCAAATTCATGCCCAGCTAATTGTTATGGTTCGAGGTTGTTGTATAGGTGAGATAGGTCATGGCGTTAATGGTGGAAGCATCTCTATAGAGCCTTGTCAAGGTGGATCTTGTCAAAGGATGTGTCAATGTCCGATCAAGGTGAAGCAACGATACAAGAAAGGGGCAAACTTCAAGAAAGGAGACATCAAGGAGCAAACTTCAAGAAAGGAGCAGACATCAAGAAAGGAGCAGACATCAAGCAATAACAAATACCAGGCTTGGTCAAGGTTTCAAGTCGAGACATTGGCAAAGTCAACCTTTCGAGGTTAATTCACTTTCCAAGGCCAAATCAACTCTCCTAAAGTAAAGTCCAATTCAAGCTTAAGTCCAAAGTTAAGTCCAAAGCTGAATCTACTTTAAAGTTGTCAAAGTCAAGACCAAACTCAAGCCACTCCAAAGTTAACCAATGTCAAGTCCACTCAAAGTAAAACCCCCAAAGTTAAGTCCACTCGTAATAGTCTTGTTCTGGAGAGAAGGCTTTGCGTGGCTGAAACTTAAATTTCAATACTGCCAAATGCAGAAGCCAAAGCTCAACTCAAATCAAGATTTAGAGTTACATTGCATCTTCCAAAACTCAAAAAGATTTAGGGGGTATCGGAACGGCCTGTCAAAGTGTCAAATCGGACATTTGTGGCGGCTCTGATTGCAATCTAGGTGTAGATGGATTCGCCAAGGGAATGGAGGGAGACTAAATTTGTTGGGGCTGCGGTCTTCAGTTCCTTGACGGGACTGCCCGAGAAGCAGTACGTCGCCAACAAGTCTGAGTACGAGAGGTTCTGCACCACCGGTACCAACCCCTCGTTGGTGTATGCCCGTGTAGGGAGGCGCATCGGCTGTCCGTCGTGCGAAAGCGACCGCATGAGCGGTGCCGGCAGCGACTCGGTCTCCTCCTTCAGCAGCGCCGCCAACGCCGTAAACAGCGATGCCAGCACTGCCAGCTGCTGCGTGAGCTTCAGGCGGTACCGACTCAGGTAGCGCCTCGGCGCGGCTGCAGACGCCAGCGGCAAGCTCGAGTGTGAAAACGACTTTTGCAATGGCGGCCGCCTCAACTCCAACGGCGTGTCCAGATCGCTGTCGTCGTCGATGCCGCTCGTGCGCACCTGAAAGTCCAACAACTTGTCCACCAACGTGTCAAAGTGAAATGGGGCGTGGTGGTTGCTGTCTGGACGCTCCATGCGTAACAAGGTCAACGTATAATTTTGTCCGCCGTTACTGTCCCAGTACTCCTTTCCACCCACCTCGTACCGCACGCACATCTCTACGACACACTCGCGTGGACTCTGTCCCTGTACGAGCGCCGCTACCGGAAGCGAGAACCGAAACGCGTCCCACCCCGCAAACGAACCGGTATAGTGCGTCTGCGAAAAGCTCAGCGACAGCGCCCATCCATCCAGCAGCGTCCGGATCGTGAGCCGCTTTTCGTAGTCGAGGTTGTGGCAGTATATCGTGCCGTGAAGATGGTGGCTGCTGACGGTTGGTGCTGCTAGTAAAACGGCTTGTGTTCCGGCCGCCGGCGCCGGCAACGGCGCCCGCAGTGGCACATTATGCTGTGAAAGGGTATACGTGTGTGTGTATCCGAGTCCGGATCCCGCTCCGGATCCCGCTCCGCCACCTCCCTTGCCTAGAGATCCCATCCGATGAACGGAGAAGTAGTCGCGAGGCGGGGAGCCGCTCACTCGCGCCTCGTCGCCCACCGGCGGCGAGTCGAGCGGAGTGCTCGAGACCGTGCTCGATACCGTGCTCGGGGATGCCGCTCCGTCAAACGTCTGCACCCGCAACCGCGGTGCAAACCGCACCAGCTTGGGGTTGGGAGAGGCCACAGCTCTGGGGGGCGTCGCGAGCGCGCACAAGCGTAGCAGCGACTTGCGCCGCGTCACCAACGGCAGCGCCTCCGTCGTGGTCGCCAGCATGCTCATCGATCTTGACCAGCAGATATATGAGCAAGCGCGAGTACGAGAATGGACTAGTCAAGAAAACACCGAGTCTAAGTACCAGATACCCCTGCGACGATTACAAACGCGATGCCACTATTAAGCCCCGCACCCAACAATCATTATTTATATGCAGTACGGCTATAGACTCATTCCGGAGATCGGTAAAATCCGGACACTTTTACGCTGCTGAGTCAAACGTTGAAAGTTGGGTTTGTGCGTCCTGGTTTTGTTTTGTTTTGTTTGTGCTAGTGTTCAGGTGTTATCTGAGTCAGTGGTACCGGCACCGGTTACGCAACGTCTGGCGAACTGCGCCTATCACCTAGGTATTGCGCCTTCAAACCTTATACAGGGTTACCCGGACGCAGCTCCGGACCGGATTTTAGTTTTAAGTGTTCTTTGGGGCTTTGCTTTTCGCCACTTTTGCAACGTTATCTTTGTGTAATGTGATAAATTGTTGAGAGTCACGTTTTTGCGCGCGCTTTACGAGCCAAGCTGCAGATTGGGCGCTGCGCCAAGGGTGCAGCGAGGTACTGCCGCGGTGAGTGCTGCGCGAGGGCTATGCTCTGGTTATGTAATATCTCAATTCCCCTGGCCCTTTATATCACGTGGAAACGGCTAGCCCTGCGTGTGTGTGCGTGTGTGTGGTGGTATAGCAGTGTAGTGTGCTACTGTGATGTACTACTGTGCTACTGTGCTCTGGTACTGTGGTGCAATGTGATGTACTGCGGTAGCTGCTGTAGTGTAGAGTGCTATGTGGTGTGATGTGTCACGCTTAACCTTTCGCGTGCACTGACGTGACGTGTCTTGGCCATTTTTACGCGTTTAGCCCTGCTTCGCGTTTAGCCCTTCTTCCGTAGCGGCCTTTGTAGCCCCCTTCTCTCGTATTGTTCGCCCCGAATAGGTGCAACTGCTATTTTTTGTACGCGTTCCTTTGTGATTTTGTCTACCGTGCTATCGTCCATGTCCACCCATTTTCGTTTCATGTCTTGTGCCTGTGAAGCCAGGACTACTCTACTGCCTTCCTTGATCGTACCAGCCAATTACCTCGCGCGCCCTTTACCGTTGTTGTGGCACTCGTTCGCCTTTCGTACTACTCCCACTCTCCGTATACACACATTCACCTCTACTCCCTCCACTCCGCTTCACTCTACCTCACCTTACTCCTCATCATATCCTCCTACTCCTCATCATACCCTCCTACTCCTCATCATACCCTCCTACTCCTCATCATACCCTCCTACTCCTCACCATACCCTCTTACTCCTCATCATACTCCTCCTCATACTCCTCCTCATACTCCTCCTCTTACTCTACGACCCCCTCTTACCCCCAGATTCCCCCTCTTACCCCCCCCTAACTCGCTGTCCTGGCCATCAGCGCTCTCCTCGCTCTCTTTCTCTTTCTTGTCTAT